>LJIJ01001078.1:0-57998 GCA_001718145.1 Orchesella cincta
GGAAGCCGAAGAGAAAGCCACCAAAGCAGCTCCTCCAGCAAAAGGAAAGAAAACGGCAAAGAAGGAACTGGAGCCAGAGGAGCCCCAGTCGCCAAAACCCACAGCTGCCTCCAAAAAAGCTGCTTGCTGCAGCAGCAGCAAAGGCCAAAGCTGCTGCGAAGGCAGCTCCAAAGAAACCACCGGTGAAAGCCAGCGCAAAATCAGCAAAGTCTACCAAATCCGCACCACCGCCTGAACCAAATGCTTATCGCGACGTACCCAAGTCATCCGATGAAGAAGAAGATGAGAAGTTGAGGAATCCGAGGAGTCGCAACTATCTGTCTTAGACCTGAGTCTGAGGAGGAACAGATGTTCCGCCGTTGTAAGCAAACCTTCATCCAAACCTGCACCACAGAAATCTGGCACCACCAAATAAGCAGCTGCCAAGACTGTCAGTCCTCCTAAATCTTCAGCAGCTAAGCCCGCTGCCAAAACTGTAAGTCCTGCACCTCTAAACCTGCTGCTAAACTTTGAGTCCTTCTACCGCTAAACCTGCAGCCCAAATCACACTGTAAAGGGTAAGAGTCCTCCAGAACAAGTGGAGGAGTCCATGGAGGACGAGTCAATGGATGACGATCAGTTTGAGCAAACTCGTGAAGACGATAGCGAAGAAACTGGATCCGAAAGTGGAAGGAACAGAAGAAGAAGATGAGGGTGACAATACCGTTACGGAGGTTTCTAAACCAACAGCTCCTGTGAAGCCCAGCCCCTCTGTTTCGGCCAAGCCTGCCACTTCCTCTGCAAGACTGCTACATCAGCTGCCCAGTCTAAGGCACCGAATCCTGCTGCAGCAGCTAAAGACACGATCTCAACCAATGGCAGATTCACTTTTACCAAAGAATCCGTCGTTGTGAAGCTTCCCAAAAAGTGGAAGTCCCCACTAACGTCACGTACACCGAAGAAGACGAGAGGAAGATATTGAAGAAGATTCTGCTACAGACAATCACTGAAGATGAGGAAGGCTCTGGTGATGAGGACGGAACTGGTGATGAGGAAGGTTCTGCTAATGAGGAAGTTACTCAGGGTGAGGAAGGTTCGGGCAATGAGGAAGACGAGGAGGAGGAAACTGCCGAGGAGAGTGATGGGGAGACTGATGAGGCAGTCTGAAGACGAAGAAGAATCTGGATCCGAAGATGATGCAGATGAAACAACCGAGATGGTTTCTGCTCTTTGCGACTCAGTCAGTGAGGTTATTCTTTAATTTACTGTATTATCCGCATTTAAAATATTTTTGGACATTTTCATTTTATTGCAATATTTTAATCTCATTTATATTTCTTCGTTTTACTTTAATTTTGTATGTTTCATCTTAATTTTGACGACTCAATGAACTACACAATATCACATGCGCGAAGTGAAAATAAGTTGTGAGTGCCACAAGGATTGGCCATAAAGCGGATTAACGAGTACTTACAGTCTAGCCTTGTATGTATTTTTGGGGCAACGTGGATGACATTCATTTAGGTAACATCAGACAAAGGCAGCCTTTACAAAGATTTATTTGGTTTCCTTACGCAATAGCAGGTAAAAGGTATGCACAAACCTTAGGTCCAGAGATGAAGGCACAGATAAAACTATTCATGCATTCAGGTAACGTGTCAAAACACTTTCCTATCACCTTTTCTTCAACTTCAACAGCTCTTGACATGATTTCTGAGAAGTCATCCATCAAACATTATTCTCAACCGTGGGCTAAGTAAAACACTTGCATCCACACTGGGTTTAGTTCTGCTGTGTCCAAAATCTCGTACTATTCGTTTAAAATGCTCTCGTTTGCTGCTAGTCACATTTTTTAATTAATCAGCCATCCCAAAGACCAAAGCAAATACGGTGTCTCACACGTTTTGTTGTTCACACTCTAGTCAAGCTCTAATTCACACAATCTAGTTTTAGGCATAACACTTGAAACTAATAATAACATAACCATTAAAAAATTCGCTCCACAGACGTCATGTAATTAGTACGTAATTAGTACAGACAATGAAAATATGGCTTTCTTGAAGTCTTACACGGCCCAACCATGATGCTAATACATTGTGTCGCATGCTACGGAAAGAAGTTGGCTTATACTTGAGTAGAGACCAAAGAGATTTTGAAGGGCAAGCCGCGACAGTAAACGGCTGACATGTTATGACAAATGGACAAATGGAATGAATTGCTGAGACGTAACACCTGGAGAGGTGGCCAAGTCTTTGTTGAAGCAATTCATATAACAATAATAGCAACTCTTGAAAAAAATATTGGAAAAATCAACAGCAGCCTCATGTTTTTCTTGTCAATCTTTTATATTTTTGCTGCACTTACGCATTAAAAGCATTACGAAAATCACATTCTCTCCACTTGGAGAAGATTCTCTAGGCAAAAGCAGAAAGGTTCTCATTCATTCAGTCAGACTGGAATCCTAGAGACATGCACAAATCCATGTGCTTACGGAGTTGTTATTTTAACCCGGCGATGAGAAGAGAGAGAGAATCCACATAACTTTGACAAAACATCAACATATTTCCTCTAGAAATTCATAATAAAGGCTAATATTACGATAACTTTTTCTTTTGTATTCTCTCCTCTCTTCTATCGCCGGGTTAAAATACAACTCCGTAAGCACATGGATTTGTGCATTGTCTCTAGGATTCCAGTCTGACTGAATGAATGAGAACCTTTCTGCTTTTGCCTAGAGAATCTTCTCCAAGTGGAGAGAATGTGATTTTCGTAATGCTTTTAATGCGTAAGTGCAGCAAAAATATAAAAGATTGACAAGAAAAACATGAGGCTGCTGTTGATTTTTCCAATATTTTTTCAAGAGTTGCTATTATTGTTATATGAATTGCTTCAACAAAGACTTGGCCACCTCTCCAGGTGTTACGTCTCAGCAATTCATTCCATTTGTCCATTTGTCATAACATGTCAGCCGTCTACTGTCGCGGCTTGCCCTTCAAAATCTCTTTGGTCTCTACTCAAGTATAGCCAACTTCTTTCCGTAGCATGCGACACAATGTATTAGCATCATGGTTGGGCCGTGTAAGACTTCAAGAAAGCCATATTTTCATTGTCTGTACTAATTACGTACTAATTACATGACGTCTGTGGAGCGAATTTTTTAATGGTTATGTTATTATTAGTTTCAAGTGTTATGCCTAAACTAGATGCGTGTGAATTAGAGCTTGACTAGAGTTGTGAACAACAAAACGTGAGACACCGTATTTGCTTTGGTCTTTGGGATGGCTGATTAATTAAAAATGTGACTAGCAGCAAACGAGAGCATTTTAAACGAATAGTACGAGAATTTTGGACACAGCAGAACTAAACCCAGTGTGGATACAAGTGTGTTTACTTAGCCCACGGTTGAGAATAATGTTTGATGGATGACTTCTCAGAAATCATGTCAAGAGCTGTTGAAGTTGAAGAAAAGGTGATAGGAAAAGTGTTTTGACACGTTACCTGAATGCATGAATAGTTTTATCTGTGCCTTCATCTCTGGACCTAAGGTTTGTGCATACCTTTTACCTGCTATGCGTAAGGAAACCAAATAAATCTTTGTAAAGGCTGCCTTTGTCTGATGTTACCTAAATGAATGTCATCCACGTTGCCCCAAAAATACATACAAGGCTAGACTGTAAGTACTCGTTAATCCGCTTTATGGCCAATCCTTGTGGCACTCACAACTTTATTTTCACTTCGCGCATGTGATATTGTGTAGTTCATTGAGTCGTCAAAATTAAGATGAATACATACAAAATTAAAGTAAAACGAAGAAATATAAATGAGATTAAAATGTTGCAATAAAATGAAAATGTCCAAAAATATTTTAAATGCGGAATAATACAGTAAATTAAAGAATAACCTCACTGACTGAGTCGCAAAGAGCAGAAACCATCTCGGTTGTTTCATCTGCATCATCTTCGGATCCAGATTCTTCTTCGTCTTCAGACTGCTCATCAGTCTCCCCATCACTCTCCTCGGCAGTTTCCTCCTCCTCGTCTTCCTCATTGCCCGAACCTTCCTCACCCTGAGTAACTTCCTCATTAGCAGAACCTTCCTCATCACCAGTTCCGTCCTCATCACCAGAGCCTTCCTCATCTTCAGTGATGTCTGTAGCAGAATCTTCTTCAATATCTTCCTCCTCCTCTTCTTCGGTGTACGTGACGTTAGTGGGGACTTCCACTTTTTTGGGAAGCTTCACAACGACGGATTCTTTGGTAAAAGTGAATCTGCCATTGGTTGAGATCGTGTCTTTAGCTGCTGCAGCAGGATTCGGTGCTTAGACTGGGCAGCTGATGTAGCAGTCTTGGCAGAGGAAGTGGCAGGCTTGGCCGAAACAGAGGGCTGGGCTTCACAGGAGCTGTTGGTTTAGAAACCTCCGTAACGGTATTGTCACCCTCATCTTCTTCTTCTGTTCCTTCACTTTCGGATCCAGTTTCTTCGCTATCGTCTTCACGAGTTTGCTCAAACTGATCGTCATCCATTGACTCGTCCTCCATGGACTCCTCCACTTGTTCTGGAGGACTCTTACCCTTTACAGTGTGATTTGGGGCTGCAGGTTTAGCGGTAGAAGGACTCAAAGTTTTAGCAGCAGGTTTAGAGGTTGCAGGACTCACAGTTTTGGCAGCGGGCTTAGCTGCTGAAGATTTAGGAGGACTGACAGTCTTGGCAGCTGCTTTATTTGGTGGTGCAGATTTCTGTGGTGCAGATTTGGATGAAGGTTTGCTCACAACGGGAACATCTTGTTCCTCCTCAGACTCAGAGTCTAAGACAGATAGTTGCGACTCCTCGGATTCCTCAACTTCTTCATCTTCTTCTTCATCGGATGACTTGGGTACGTCGCGATAAGCATTTGGTTCAGGCGGTGGTGCGGATTTGGTAGACTTTGCTGATTTTGCGCTGGCTTTCACCGGTGGTTTCTTTGGAGCTGCCTTCGCAGCAGCTTTGGCCTTTGCTGCTGCTGCAGCAGCAGCTTTTTTGGAGGCAGCTGTGGGTTTGGCAACTGGGGGCTCCTCCGGCTCCAGTTCCTTCTTCGCCGTTTTCTTTCCTTTTGCTGGAGGAGCTGCTTTGGTCGCTTTCTCTTCGGCTTCCTTTGCTGCTTTAGATGATGACGCTGCAGCCTTTGATGTAGCACCTTTTGAAGGTTTGGCTCTTGATACTGGAGGTTCCCTAGCGGGAGAGTCTTCAGGGTCCTGTAAAATAAATTAGCATAAACTTACCAATCCTAGTTAGACATTTGAATTTTAAATGTTAAGCATAGAGTAATTTAACTTACGATTATCCAGCTATGATTTTTGATCCAACGCTGTACATCCTCAATGGTAATTGCATTATCCTGTTTTTTGAGGTGGACGTGTAATCGTTTAATCCAGGCTGACTGTCCCAAATTCTTTTTATCCATATCTTTAAATTCGTGAATCAGTTCTTTGCGACGTAACGACAATACGACGGGCTTCGACGATGCTTCTCCTGTGGGTGAATTACTAGTATAGAGAAAAATTACAAAACAAATTATAAATCGGAAAATTATATAATATGTCTGTATAATATTATTCAGAAACAATTAACTCACTTATAATTAGCACCGTTACGACGAGGTCTAGCTGCAGCCGACGCCATGATGACGATGGGTAACACGAGACTTCGTAAGAAATGTGAGCAACGGTAAATGAGTGAAATAAGGGCAGACCTAGACAAAATCGCAATGGATGTTCGTCGTCCAGCGTCTCCCTGAAAACTGAAAGTATGCTACAAAACTGGAAGCTATTTTCTGGCAGTTGATGGTTTCTGGATAAGACTTTTGACAGACCAGTGCATTAGGTGGTACTTTGCAATACAATAAGATGTCATTATGCATATCAGGATGAATGCCCTTTCAACCCAGTGGCCAGCAAGTGTGGAAAAAATATGCGACTGAAATGTGTACAGGTTTGTTTCGAGGACGTGGTTTTATTTTTATTTTCAGTTGAATAAAAAGGTAGCTCATTTACATACATCCCATAAACCTAAAATCCAAATATAATTAAATGAAGACAATCCGCACTGCAGCAGTGACATCATCACAAGGGTAGAGTGCAAAGAAGAGACGTAGCCAAAATTAAAGTTGAACCAATCTCTGGTCCTCAATTGATGTTGCACAGAAAATGCTTAAAGACTGAAAATAACATTCCTTGACACTCATCCAAGCGCCTTCTCAGGGATACTCATAATCCACATACTAATTTGCATAGCACAGGTCCATTTGCTTACAGAGTTTTTCCAACTGTCAATGAGTTCAACGTGCTACAGGAAAACTAACAATTGATTCATAAGACACTTAAAACACTTTGGATTTCTGTTGCTGTACTTTTTTTATCCTCGTCCAAGGTACTGCTTTTCCCAGCATGATAAAGATGAAGTATCCTGAAAGCTAGCCAATCCTCCAAGTGTATGTGGGATGAATGGTGGATTTTACGGAAATATCACCGGAGAGGAGAGAGGGGTTTGAATAAAAACACAATCCCCATCCTCTACTCCCCCGCAACATGTTCCGAACAGATGAAAAATCCTCAGAAACATCGGCAACTCAAGGGTCCGCAATCCTCCAAAATTTCTGGGTTTCTTATTGATGAATTTTCACAATTTTCAAAAACCATTGGACTAACACCTCAAAAAAATGTAACACACACACACATTTACATACCTAAACACTACCGAAGGATTCTTTCTCCTTCGATTTGAACACTGAAGCTATCAGGACAAAGTCAGAATGAAAACTACCAAAAGAATGGGCGACCGGATTGCTTAAATATTGAGTCAGCGTCTGCAAGCCGCTTGACCACAACCAGAATCACAGATTTTTGTATGTAGGTAAGGGAGAAAATGATGCGAAATGCGGTATTTAAGAAAGAGAGGTGCAGGTGGGGATAAATATTTTCAATAATGATGCAATGAATGATCAGTTGAAATATGACGATATAATACTGCAACACATTACGTAAAACATGTAGGCCAGGGATCGGCAGTTTTTGTACTCCGGCAAATTCCAAACCATTACTTATGCATTACCACTGACATAATAGTAATAATAATAACATCACTGCTCTTACCAACTTTACAGGTTAGTCATGAGCTAATCATCATCATGTTACTGAGGTTAACATTTTAGAGGCTGAAACCGCCAACTAAGTCAAAGTAAAAGCATGTCCTCAGGTATCCCCTGTGTGTATCCTCGTCGCAACTGTGTGAGCAGCCTTGCTTTGTTTCTTTCGAAAAAACAATGAGGATGAGGATAACTAGCAGACTTCCAATATGTCCTGCGATTACTAAGTGCTGTTAGGTCATCCAATATAAAAAAAATAGATAAGGTGAGTGAAAAAATGATGATCCCATGCACTCGGTTCATCATTAGCCTCAGCTGAAATACAGGTTAGGCTGATCCCGTAGTGGAGAGGGACCCATTACGAAACAAAATCTAAACACGAATATTGTATTACCAGTAACCAGTCTTTTGTTCGTGCTCTGCCCTTGATTTCATGTTTGTGCGTGTTTTCATACGACGACGACCAAGCTTCATCTTCATCACATCAAAAATGAGTATTGCGAACGGCAACAAAGAACAGGATCGCAACGCTGCAATAATGGATGGAGTGGAGTTGCGGAGACAGCATCAATTTTGGCAAAGGAACACAGTTTGGCCAAATTCAGTGCACGTTTATGGCAACAGCGTAGAGAGCACCGAATACCGCATCAAAAATTATTTAATGTGCCGTTTTTTTCATAAAAAAGTGACTTGGTCAGCTAACTACATGTAGAGGTTGAGCCTCTACTATGCGTAGCTACACGTACAAGGGAAAATTTGTGCTAGTATGATTTCCTCACAAATGCAAATGCCAATCACAATCACCATGGCTTAGGAAAATGAAGGGAATTAAATGGTTTCTACTTCGGTATTTTTTTGAAGAGGATTTTTCAATCCAAGAGGCAATGTCAGCTAACATACTTTCAAGGGATACCAATACCAGGAGGAGGCATGTTAGCAAGCTGCAAAAGAATTCCGCATTTGACAAAAACATTTCATAAAGTTATCCTGGTTCACATTCTTGAAACCTTAAAAAAATTGTTGTAGGGTCGTATAAATAGTTTACAGATATTGTAGTTGAATCGCCATCAGCAAGAGTAACAGCGATTTTTAACACAGCCCAGATAGAAACAAACAGCAAAGAAAAAAGTCGTTTGACCAGGATATAGAAAATGAGACGTGCAGTCGTAGATATAGGTACACACAGACGACGGGAGAAAGGCCCTTTGCATTTTAGATTTGGGAGAGGATAAGCAAATGCATAACTGCTTTCATACTCCTCTTTCGCGAACAACCTTAGCTTTGAGCGGAAATCACAGTTACACCCAGTGTCAATTCAAGGCTAGCAAAGTTACAAACAAGGCACACATTTTTTTTTACTTTCTGTCCGATTATTGCTAGGTTGTTTGTAGATCTGTTTTGCATTGCTGGCTGATATATTCATCGTTAGCAATAACGTCAATGGCTATGATGGTTTGACAAAACTTTGTAAAAGTACTTGTATCTCAGTTATAAGTGGATTTGATCCAGGGTACTTTTAGTCAACTGTTCAACTTTAAAAAAGTAGCATTGCTGGGGGATATTCATAAAAGTTTTTTTTATCACAAATCCTATGATGCTGCGTTTGATTAAAATTTCAAAAAGTAAAATAAACTCCTTCAAGTTCCGTTTTCTGAAAGATTGTTCGGTAAATTACCGTTCTTAAATACCAAAAGCCGAAAAATCATTTGGCTTCATTAACATGCATTATGAGCCAGCAAGGGGTACCTAATGTTTTGATGATGCATGTCATAAATTATGCGAAAAAAATTAAGCCCATTTTAATGAGAGAACGGAGAGGAGTACCTGATAAGTGTTTCTAAAGAAGCATTGCCCGTCAATAAAAAACCCTTTGATAAAAAAATCCGCGTATATATGGTCACCGGTCACCGAAAAAGACTGCTTAACGAAGATATAAAATCCAATAGTCTACAGGTGCAGATATAAATCCGTGTAAATGCTGGTTATCATCATCAGATTCAATTTCTTGTTGTGTTTCCACTACCTTTTTATGGAATTATTATTACGAGTTGTATTACATCAGGTAATCACTCATTACGAAAGGTTTTTTCAGAGATGGATGTGCCAAGAGAATCATCTTTTCATTAACAGTTACATTAACCTACGGCACGACATATTTTTTCTTTGATTTTGAAATACCGTTCAACTTGCGGATCATGTTGAAGGGCGTAATCTAACATGAGAAATATCTAGTTCAAGTACGTTTATGAGAAGATGCGGCATTTACGACGGAAATGGAAGTATGTAGTGACACATGTTATGTCTCTGTCAAATGAAATGACGTCAGTTTCATGTTGATGGGTTGGTTCCTTCATTTTTTGAGCTTAAATAAATAGCAATCAATACACATACTATTGTATCTTACGTCCAGAGCATCAGTGAAGCTGATAAATGAGAATGCAGTACGGTAAACATTTTTATGTATGTGTTTGTATGTAAACTAGTCTTTTCTACCTTTCGGGTGGTTTACATAATAAAACTGCACGCAAATGGGTATGCTCACCTCTAGCCAGTTTCATACTCCAACTGACCTGAAAACATATCGGTCAGATGGACCAAAATCACTTGCATGATTTTTTTCTTCCTCTCTCGCTCTCAAGCAACCGATTAGGATTGCAAGGAATCCATTAAAACAGAGACACGAACCAAGCAAAAAAAAGTCATCAGTTTTGGGTCTTGCTTGGTGAATGAAAGCTGGCATCAAGACAAGACTCAGGGCTACAGGTTAGGTCGACATTTTGCATGATTCCGATACGGCAAAATGGTAAGTATCTTGTAAAAAAAATGTGTAAGTTACATATGACTACCTAGCTGTCTGCAGTTCAGCAATAAGAGATTTCCACCGTCAGTCGACACTACTTTTAAGGTAATATCATGTAAAATGGTAGAAGAACATGTTTCTTCCTATCTCTCTCTCTTCTTCGATTCGATGTGTGATGTGTGTGCATGTTTTGCTGCTACTCGTTGGGTCATTACCCCAAACAACAAAGTGGTCCAGCAAGATTTCAACTTGCGAAATAATGATGGCAATAATGTGATGCCTCACCAGATTTACCGTTAGAGCCCAACCGCCCTCTTTACCTGTTCCAATTTACAACAACACAGATCACTTAGCTTGAGCAAAAAGTCATCATAAAAAGTCATCACAGATTTGGATTCCTGATATCTCTCAAGAGAAGATCCTCTTCTCGGGCTCGTTCTCAAATATTGGGAATGCATTGCGAGTTGAGAGTTGGGGCTGTGAGGTTTCTTCATTCCCTAAAGATTTTGTGAAGACTCATTTTTGTTCCATTAAAACTTTAACGCATGTAAGTATGCTGGTAAGGTTGTAATGTATATGCCATTTCCTCTACTGACTTTCTGTCTCTTTTAGTAGCAAAAATTGAGTTTAAATGAAAAGGTTGGCTTTGTTTCAATATGATTTAACCTGTGTATTGTACGGAATACCTATTGCTGTTTACGCATTCTGATGCTACATGCTTTGATTAGTGTCGATTTTCGGGACAATTTACTAGAAAGAACATAACTTACGCTGTGGTTTGGATACAGACACTTTTATGCTCAAATCACAGCTACTTTTTATGATGAAGTCGTTCGCAGTTGTATTAATTGCAAAACAAGGTGATGAAAAAGACCTTGTTGGTACAAATACAACAGGCAGCTGCATAAATGGCAATATTTCACGTCACAAAAAAAGTATACTATTAGTGGCCCATTTATTTTTTTGAAAGTCAGAAGATATTAACCCTTAGATAAGAATATTTATTCCTAACGTCTGGCTGCTACTTTGGTCTGTGACTTTCCCAAGATCATGCAAGACTTTTATTCCCTAAAATGAACAGTTGAGAAATTTAACAGAACCCTTTCATATCAAATGAGAATCTTTAACTTACTAAGAAAATACACATGAGAACCAATATATTATATTGTTTTTAAACAAAACAACCATCTATTCGTTTTTATTGATACAATACACTATATCAATGTAAAAATTATAGAATATAAAAAGTATTTGTATAATTTGTTTGTTAAAGCATAAGTACTACAAGAAAACCACAAATTCAGCCGTGACAAAGTAAGTTTCATGCATGAAAACTCTTAACATAACTGATGGAAATTATAACCAACTTTGTTTGCTAAAAATTTTTGTTTGAACAGTATAGTAATGAACATAACAGATCTATATTTCAATGACCTTCTAACGCTTCAGGAGACCGTGTCAATTTAGGGAGGGTACGATGGGTTCATTCCTCGGCCGCGACCTCGACCACCGGACGGAAAAGGGTGCCCGTCCGATCTGGGATGACATCACATTACGCTCATTTCCACCGCGTCGTCCCCACCCACGAGCCCGAGCCCGTCCCCGTCCGCGGGTTCCATCGTCCTCCGAAGACCTGCTAATTTTAATATCACAAATATTTTTAAAAGTCAGCACACACGTAAGCCGTTGCAATCCATAAATTTAAACTCATACCGCATATAATTAGCTGGAGGATGTGGCAACGACGATCCAGCACTTGCTTGCCACATTGCTAGTCCCCTGTTACATGTCACCAACTGGCGCCTGCCTCGGATGACCATCCGGATCTATCCGAAGTTGACTCATGGATGGCACGCTAAAGGCTCCACTATTTGTTTCCCGAATGGGAACTGGTGCAGAAGAACTAGCTGACTGAGATTCTGCTTCGGGGGGAGGTTCAGAGGTCGTCATTCTCTTTACAACGTATCGTAGTTCACTATCACTTATGTCCGACTTGCCATTCTTCAATAGGAAGACAGTAAGTAATTTAGCAATTCCTTCTTCGGTCGTTAATGGCGCCTTAGCTGCCACCGGCTCAACAGTTACCACTTCTGGATCTGGTGCTATATTTCCATCCAAAGATACGTGATGCCTGTGCGCTCAAGATTGAAGTTTGTAAACGGTACTTTGAAAACTGTGATATACCATATTCCATGTCTAGCCAGAGGGAGCGTATCACTAATACGGAGAGTTCAATAGACCGGTAATCCTAAGATCTTGTACTCGAGCTGGTGCTTTGCATAGCATTATCTTCGGCCGCCATTCTTCTGAATCCTAATTTCAACTGACAATCACAACTAGTGCGTCTCTATACAATCTATAGTGCAAACACATAGAGGGAGATAGGAACTTAATCTAATATCCAAATATAACTCACTACGCCAGAGCTCCATCGTCTTTTTGAGGGCGTCAGCCACGTATAGGTCAGATTAATGTAGCGGGGAGCGAAAAAAACGGGGATAATAATAATAAATCCCATACAAATTGCTCATTTATTTTGTCCCAGCGGCTCTTAGCTGAAATACGCTTTCTTATGGACTTTTTACTCGTCTTCAGTTGCACGTGCATTACTTTCTCTACGCCTAAATAATATATGTGAACCTCATTTGTCATAAGTTATAAAATATCGTTCATGGTAAGGACTACGAATCAATGAAAAGTTTTGTCAGCAAGGTATGAAATACCTATAATTGAAAAACATCAGCAACTCCTACCAAAAAATATATTACCAAAAAGCCCTTTTTAAATCTTCCTCGGGATCTTCCGGAGAACAACCAACGCGTCTTGGTCTGTTTGTCAATATCTTACATACAATAGTGTTGTGTACAGGTGTCACTTCATCCTTCGTTGGAGTTGTGTTTTTCGAGACGTCAAGTGAAAATCGCCTTATTTTTCTTACTCTTTTCCTTCATCGCAAAAACGTTGGTAAACCTTTGGCCAGGCGCGTTTTGATGTTCCCTGAATAGATGAAACGAGCGGTCAGACGGACTGAATTAGAGTACGAGAGTAAGAATCCTGTGATTCATACCTACATCACCGGAATCGTATCTCCCAGGTACACGTTGTGTTAAAATTCCAATTTCGCCTCTATTCGTCCAGCTGCGCTGGTTTTACCAAACTTACCTGGCCTCATTTACTCCAGCCACTGATAATAGATGTTCTGGCCCCAATAGTAGACGTATACGGTAGTTGCTAGCACTCCAAGGCCAGGAGACTAATTGCCGAGCCGCCGCGAGTTAACTCAAAAATATGTTCTGAAGTTCTTGTGAAGAGGACGGATTGAGTGAAGAGACGCATTATCTCGCTTCATCCTTTGCAAGATGACTAGAAATGTCTCTCTAACAACGCCTTTTAGTTGGGATGCTGACACATAGTTTTGACAGGTGCACCTAATCGATGTTACGTTATTCGGTTTATTATTGTGTCAAGCATAGACAAATCAGCCTATCAGTTTGAATTTCTGCGAACATTTATCATCCTTCATTGGTGTTTGTCTCCAAAGTAGTGTCTGTGAGCCTTGACAGGGAAGAAGTTGCTTCAAGTTTGACTAGAGAACTTGCATCGTACTCGTACCGCCTGGAGTAATAGATTCTGCTCACATTCGAAATTTCTTAAAGACACCATTACGACATCCTCACCCATGTTTCTTTGATTCATTTCTACAATGCAATAAATCAAACAGACTCACTATGCTCCAGCTACTAATCTTCAGTCTTAAAATTTGAAATGTACGATCATACGATTAATAGCTTTTACCATGCACAAGACGCAAGCGGAAGGTTCTCTTCCCACCACAATCTTAGGTATAGAGTTTCTCTTCGTTTTATATTAATTACAATATGTCTGCTACGCAGTGAAAACTTTCTTCTGTCACATTCTCCTGTCCGCCGCAACACCAAGAAAAAGCAGCATACGGAACATCATAGCCGAGAAGAAAATGGATGACAAAGTAAGCTAGGAATAGAAGCGAATAGGAAAAATGTATATAATGAAGCTAGACAAGTATCGTGCAACACTCGCTGAGTTTCATTTCCTTGCCAACATCCTAAGACTAATTGTAGTACATCATAACTTAAAACAAAATAAACTTACATATTTTCTTCCGACTCCTTGGTCAACAATTCTTCTATTCTTTTTCTCCAAAACACCGTCCATTCTGGAACATAGTCATGAGTATCTGCATTTAACCCCAATATTTTAACTTCCTCAGATCGTTTCTCCCAAAAGGCTTCCCACTCTTCATCATAGCGTGCATGTCTTTCTGGGGCTTCAAACATTAGCTTCTGCCTTTCGCTGAAGCTCACCAAAAACCTTCAAATAGAGAAGGAGTAGGTTTAAACTACACACAAGTATTATATCTCGAAAACTATATTTTTGCAAAATGTTTACAAAAATAAGTACCACCATACTTTGCTTTCTCAACTTCCATTCGCTTCCAACGTTTTTCCATATCCCTACTCCACTTCCCTTCATTCATTAAAGCTAATTTCTCACGAAACTCAGGTTCATCAAGCTCAGATAAGTCCGTAGAAGAATTGCTGCTGCTAAGTTTTGGACGTTTGTGAAGCCGGCTACTTGAAGAGGGAAAGGAATGTTCACTTGGCTGAGATCCTGAGGGCTGACTTTCTAACATGGTAGTTGCGTTAATTTCACTCCGAGTGCCTAGGTGTTACAATCTTAGATTTTAAAATTCATTTCATACAAGATTTAATAATTGATTCATATGTATTTAGTCATCTTACCTGGTAACGGAATGTCAACTGCTTCCCGGTCAGACTCACTCGTTTCAAAAGATCTCTCATTGATACGCTTCCTCTTTTCTGATTTTTTCTCACCGCTCAACTTTTCCTCTTCTTGTGGTTCTTTGTTTGAATCTCCGTTTCCACCATCTATCATGTCACTTTCTGCACACGCGGAAATGTTTTCATTGGAAACTTCGTTCACAGACTCTGAATTTTGAGACGCAACGCATTCAAATATATCTCCTTCAATCACCTCCTTTTTGATAACAGTGAATCCTCCCAAACCTATTGAAAGTTTAGACAAAATTTCTTAATTTTGATCACTACATGCTTGTGTGGTCATTGAAGTTTTTGAGCATACTTGACATTTTTTCTATGTGTATAGAACTGGCTATGTGATTTCCCAACGCGTATTTTCCTACCAATTTCTGATCACAAAGATTGCAGAACGCCTAGGCAGATACCAAGGGTAAAATATTATTCCATTTTAGATTTAACTGAATAAAACCAAGTTAAATGAAAAAAAAATTAATTTGTTTACATCGAGCTCTATTTCCGGGTTGTCCCAATTAAAATTCTCCGCAATAATCTCAAAAATGTTGGCAAAAGTATCACCTGGTCCGGAACGATACTTTGCATATAGTAACTGTGCTCCCTAAAATAGAACAACAGTCTTATGTACACAAGTATATGTAATGTCTTATGTATACTATTTATCAATTTACAAGAAGACACTTTAAAATGGAGCAATCCGAGCAATCCTTTGTTTTAAGGTCGTACAAGCCTCTTCTCGCTCCCACTCAGCAAGGGGAATATTGATGCAGTAAAAACCAAATCTGGTATTTGCATGAGATTATTAACTAATGAATTAAACTTACTTGATGTTCATCAACGATTGTCCAACTGGTGGTTCTGTCAACACCTTCAAATTCTTCGCTGTCGGATTCCTCACTAAAGCTTGCTGAACTAACAGAATGAGTACTGCCCATATCCGATACACACTCATCACCAGTTTCACACTGATTCGAAGCATAACCATTGAACCACCAGCCCAATTTTTTCATAGTGAATTTTTCGAAATCAGCCATTTCTTCAGCATCCGGAAGTTCAATCCGCATGTCATGATTGCTGTTGATGTAGTTAACCACGCTGTAAACGAGAGTGGTAGGTATCAGCTCAATTAGAGGAACTTCAGGATCCACATCCTCATTAGGATCAGCGTAGCCATCAGTGGAATTAGCAGTAGTTGGTTCCTTATCAAAGTCTGAGTTATAGTCTTCATCCGATTCATCATGAGAATCTCCAGGCTCCAATTCATCCCCCACCGCCGTAGACGCAAGTTTTGGTACTTTTTTATTATGGTTCCCATTGTGATCCAAACGTCTCCCCCTACCAGGTTTACTGGGGGCTGGTCCCATCCTGTTGTTGTTCCAAAATCTTCAAATAGTAAATATTTGGAGATACGGGATGTCGAATTATAAACTTGAGTACACTTTGCCACAAATCAAAATACTGTACCGCTCAAGTCGAGCTCAACTAAAAAACAAAACAACAAAAGTTCACTACATTTCTTTACTGGAGGTAAACAATATACAAGATAAATCTACAACGGCATTACAGCAGCACATACAATTCGGAACGTTCACAAGCGTACGCTTACATGCGTGCGTATACCTACCCACACACGAAAATACATTTGCACAATCAAGAGACAAAGGAATGCACACGTATAAGAGCCTACGAAAATCTCAACAAACTGAGGATCGTTATCATGAGGGCTATTAGCATGACAATAGATCGAATAAGAGAAACGTGAAAAAACAAAACAATGATACCGCGCGCTCCACTGTTGCAGTCTGAAAGTCTGATATGGCAAATAGGAAGGTAATCCCGACAACTCTATAATGTTCTTTCACCTTACATTTCTTTCCTTCCAATTTTGTCTTTGCATAGTGTCATCATCACATTATCATCATTTCCGCTGAAGTCGCTACACTTTCAACTTCATCTCATTACAATCTCGTATGATGTAATGCAAATCCTACTGTTTGTATTCAATCGGAACGAATGTGTTTCCCTAATATGTATTTTGATAGGGACATCTACAATCTTAGGATAACTGGTTTTAGCATGAGTTTAAAATCTGAGATGGACAAACCTAATACACGAAAACCCGGCCAAATGTAATATAAATATAAACCCTTTTTTACTGACAGGTATGCGTGGAATATAGCAGCTGACAGCTGCGAAATCGGTACCAAAAATGTCAGAGGTCCCTTATTTTAGTACAATATGTCTACATTAAATTATTATGCTCAACCTGTTGCTGCTTTGCTGAAGTTATTTGAAAATTATTTATTGCTACAATGAGAGCTAATGAACAACTGTTTTCATAAATATTACAAGCACATCTGCAAATTAGTTACATACTTAAACAATAATTGAACCGTAAAATATTCATATTAGTGCCCCAATAATTTTTTTGGCCAAGTTTGTAGCCAGGTATCAACATTTAGTAACCGGTTATATTTATCCAACACACCTTTAATACGCAGACTCACCACAACTTTCCAAATTTATTGCATTAGAAATAAACTTCTTAAAATATTTTTTGTTACCTAGTTAACTGTACAGTTAAGTCATTAAATGAAATTCCCAATTTTACTTATGTATTTCATTATAACAAACTAAATTCACGTTCCAACTCAAAGTCTAAACTAATATGTAATAATATAAATATATATTTCAACTGTCTCAGATTGGATATTGTTGCCTATGAAAGCGACAAAAAAAGATATAAAATCTAGTTATAAGTTGCGTATAATTTTATAAGAACTATGATCTGATTGCGTACTTCACCAATCATGTGACTTAAAAAAACAATGTAGCCTTTTTTGTACAAAATAAATATATACCCCTAGTTAATAGGGTTATTTGGAACCGTTCCCAAAGCACTAATAAACTACCGTACTATCTATATTATAACAACGTAATATACCACTTACTAGGGGATACAGCGCAGTGCCGCTCGCTACAATGGACGAGAAATATCAATTCATAGGTAACAAACCATGCTGAACACGATTCTATAATTAATTTGCCGTAAAACTAACTTCCTGAATTAATATTTACGTATTTAACTCGCGCGCGCGCTGCTTGAAAACGCATGGTAAGTGGGAGAAGCCAACAAACGCAATGTTAACAGACGCTCAGCTGATCATGTGGACAAAGCGCAAGCTCTTGACTTCAGACACTCACCCTCTACGTTGCTAATTCTATTTTTTACATTCCAATTTTAGAATGGATTTGTCTAGAAATCTTCGTGTGTGATTGTGATTCTTTCGTTAATCAATCGTTAAAACTATTAATTAGGTTGTGTGAATAACAATGTACCGTACTCAAATGTGCAGCGAGAGCTTTATCAGTTTCTTCTTCATAAACTTGCATGATCAGCTGAGCGTTTGTTGGCTTCTCCCACTTACCGTGCGTTTTCAAGCAGCGCGCGCGCGATTAAATACGTAAATATTAATTCAGGAAGTTAGTTTTACGGCAAACTAATTGCAGAATCGTGTTCAGCATGGTTTGTTACATATGAATTGATATTTCTCGTCAATTGTAGCGAGCGGCACTGCGCGGTAACCCCTAGTTAGAGGTTTCCAAAAAAGATCAAGTGGGAATAGTTCGAAAAACAAAATACACCAGAGAGGACCAGTATTGTATTCACAAAACACAACCATTTATATTAATACAGTAAATCCGTTTTAACGTTATATAATATAAAACTACCTTGTAACAACTGCTTAGACCTTGCAATTCTAACTTTTAGTGTGTTTACTTACAATTCATTAGAAAACACACATGGATTCAACCATGAAAAGACTTTATTCGTTGTATCTCATACATTAAGTGAAGAATTAATCAATAACTTTACTCCTTAAAAAAATATGTATAGATTTGAATAATATACACTGAAAACATCCAAAAACGTCACTAAACATGATCAATTCGAGGAGAGTGGGATGGATTTATTCCCCTATCGCGATTCGACCGCAGTTTGAATGAGATACCCAGGCGCTCTGAAACGACATCAATTTATCCATATTACCTCTTCCACTTCCAACTCATGTCCTCCGGTTCCTTCGTCTTCTGAATACCTGTTCAGTACAATTTTACAAATATTTTTTTAAAAATCAGTAAGCAAGTAAGCAGTTGCAATCCATAAATTAAAGTTCATACATCATATAAGTAGCTGGAGGATGTGGCAATGATGGTCCAGCACTTGTGCTTGCCACATTATTAGTCCTCCTATAGTACCAGGCACCAACTGGCGCCTGCCTTGGATGACCATCCGGATCTATTCGAGGTTGACTCGTGGACGGCACACTCGTTTGAGCGTTTGTGTTAATCATTGGCTGTGGAACAAGATTGACAATGGAAGGTTGTTCTAGCTTAGGAGTAACAATGGACATTGGGGGTTTTTCTAGCTTAGGAGTAACAATGGACGTTAGAGGTTGTTCTAGTTTAGGAGTAACAATGGACGTTGGAGGTTGTTCTAGTTTAGGAGTAACAAGCGATATTGGGGGTTGTTCTAGTTTAGGAGTAACAATGGACATTGGGGGTATAGCCTCCTGTTTAACGCGTAATTTTGCAAGAGTTAGTAAGTCCATACCATATTTCTTTTTGATGTTCCTTCTGCAAGGTAATATAGACATCCCATATTAAAATTTGCTTCATTAGTTGCAATTTAAAAAGATTTTAAATACAAAGTACATCCCACTTTGCAAAGCAAATGGAAAGCTATAGCTTTTATATTGCCAACATCGATGTCTACACATAAACAGTCGCACAATACCCATTAGCAGCATCTTGAGCAATTTTTACTAAATCATAATTTAGACAAAATCAACTTACATATTTTGTTCCAACTCCTGGGACAATAACTCCTTCATTCTGATTCTCCAAAATTTCTTCCATTCTGCAGTATAATAAGAAGTTTTTGCATTCAAACCCATTTTCACAACTTTTGCATAACGTTTTCTCCAAAAAGCTCTCCGCTCTTTCTTCATGCTTTCATGTTTTTCTGGAGCTTTAATAAGCATCTTCTGTCTTTTTCTGAATCTTTCCTGAAACCTACAAATATATGAGGAGTAGGTTAAATGTACACAGGAGTATTATTTGAAAATTAGTACCTCATGGAAATGTATTAGCAATCTGATGAGAAAACCAAACCATACTTTGCTTCATCGATTTCCATTCGTTTCCAACGACTTTCCATAGAAATAGTCCATTTCCCTATGGACATTAGCGCCAACTTTTCACGGAATTCAGGACTGTGCATAATAGTGGTTAAAGATGAACAGAAGGAAGACTGGTGTGGACAACGTTTCCGGCTTTTATTGGCCAGGCCATCCGAACTGGGGAAGGACCTTGCAGTGGTTTCATTTGTACTGTCTAAAGTTTGCAGAATGCCATTTTAAAATCATTTTATACAAAATGTAATAAAAGTTTTAAAAAAATCATTTTACCTGACTTGACCCCAACGCTTTCAACGTCAGAATTGCTCTCTTCAAATGATTGTCTCTCCTCCTCGTCAGTAGAGTTTAAAGTGGCTGCAACAGAAGAAAAATTACTGCTGCTGGAACTCGAGGCATTTTCATTCTGATCTGAGTGGTGGTTATGGAACCACCAGGCCAATTTCTTTACAGTGAACTCTCCTAAATCAGTAATTTTTTTTGGCATTTCAGGGAACTCGATAACCTTGCCTCGGTTTATGTTCAGGTAGGCAACCAAGTAATAACTGAGATTACTTGGTATCTGCTCAATCAGAGAAACTTCACACTTGTCGTCTTTTGGAACAAACTCCATCGTCTCTTGATCTGTTTTATATGTTCTAGAAATCCTTCTGAACTTTCAGCTTTATTTCTTGCACAAATATTTTATTGTCGTTTTGCTTTTCAGAATCAGCATTGGTGGGTTTCCTAGCAAAATATGATGTAGAGTAATTATCAGATTCACCGATTTGATCCTGAGGCTTCCGTTCCCCTTGTTTTAAGTGCACACGAATTGGCTTCCCTATAACATGTGGAGGTTTTGGTTTGTCTGTACTTCAAGTTGTAAATTTTGCCAACCCCATTCTAATGTGATGATAAAGCTCTTCGCTCTGATATAGTGTATCAGGACTGCGTACTATTTGTTTATAAACACAATATATATGAGTAGAACAGGAAGGAAACTAGCATTCATGAGAATAAAAAGTACTCCAGCTAAAGTGTTATTCTTAAAAATCACTGTCAAATTTATAAATACTGTAACCCGGTCCCCAAAAATGCGTCCGAAATTTTAAAAATGTTCTAGTCCTTGACCAAAACAGTAAAACGTTATTGTCTATTAACGCCCACCCACTCGTTCTCCAGGAGGCAAAAAATTGAAGCAGAGCAGAGCTGGCGGCGAGTTGTACCGTTTGATTTCGGCCTTTACTATGATGTCACTACTGGATGTTAACACAAGCCACAAGTGAGCTGATAAATTTATAAACTGCTCATAATATTCCTAATGCTTACAGGTGTACGCTTAAATTCACTTGTTTAAATACCTCTACACCCGTTTGCTACACACAAGCAAACGTTTGCACCAGGAGGAAAACGAACGCAGACTTAAGAACTGAACTCACGATAAAATAGGAGACAAATAAATATATGGCGCCCGATCCATTGCTTACCTCATCTGATATTTAAACCTACAACTAAACTATGCTAAAGACGACAATGAAGTCGATAATTCTTATGTCTGTCTGTATGTGTAAGTTTCTATATGGTCACAACACAACTGCTCCT
The DNA here is from genome assembly GCA_001718145.1 of Orchesella cincta. NCBI lineage: Eukaryota > Metazoa > Arthropoda > Collembola > Entomobryomorpha > Orchesellidae > Orchesella > Orchesella cincta. The sequence goes on from LJIJ01001078.1 coordinate 21,514, forward strand.
GTAATTTTTTCTTCATCCAGACTATTTTTCTATCCCATTCTCCACAACTTCATAGTTTTACAAGTTATTAAAACCAATTACTAAAACAATTTTTTCGAGTGATGGAGATTTCTACTGCATGTCTTTATGACGAACCGATTCCGGATACTAAAATACAAGCTCAGTCATAATGATTATGTCTTGCTATGGCGCTTCATTTCGTCACCACTGCAACATCATATTCCTCCAGTACAGCAGGCTCTTTTGGCCAAGTCTTACTTGAGCTCACTTTGTTTTCTAGATCATTTGAGCCAGCAAAACTAACAACCATGCGTGTATTCTATCTGTGTTATGCATTGCACGTACACAGTACAGTCTCATAGTTGTACTCGAATCCAACTGCAATTTTTGTCTTCTCCAAAAGAAGTGATTTGCTTAAAATGTACCTTTAATAGGAGCATCTTCAATTTTCAGAAGACTAGTTTGTGTCTAGAGTGGTATAATATTGTTAGCTGGAAATTGGTAGATATGAAGTCTTCAGATGTAGTTATGATTTGTAAAAGTATATCTATCAATTAGTTGCATTTATTACGTTACCCCAAACCCTGGCATTTAGGAATTATTTTTTTCTGAAGCATGCACTTGTCAACCTTTGGAACTATGGAATGATATTATCTTTATCTGAGTACCCATCTGAAACGTTTGATTAGTATATCCCGCTATCATCTACGATCACTAGATTAAAAATCTTCCTGTGATACTCTTACCGTCACCGATGTTACCCGTTTAAAATGTAGTTGAGCCGTAATATGAAATTATTCATTAATTACTTTACAACAAATCGAATTCGTATGCTAACTCAAAGGGCTAAATAATATATCAAAATATGCTCTTTAAGCAACATCCGTTTTGAAAAATCATTTGGATACATGTATGACTAAATGTCTAATACTATTTTAACAAGCACAGTAAACTCATCATCTTCTTCATCATATATGTACTGAATCATTGCAACCTGTATAATCCAATATTAAAATTGGCTTGGCTTTGATCGTTCGAAAAGCTTAAAAAGATTGAGCCATGTACTACCTTTATGAACGTTATGGATACTAGGTATGAATACGAATAGCCAATGCTAACTACACTGTTTGTTCTTTAACCAAATTTTCCCCAGAAGAGTAAGTTGCATGGTTTATTACGTCAGAAACAGATATATGTTCAGCATCCCTACTCTCACTCAATCTTCTTATACATCCATCCAAGTGTTTTAAGACCAATCTCACGTTGCTCCTAACATAGCCAAGATACCGGAGCACATGTGCGGCCGCATATGACATTGCATGGATAGAATGTATTAGAGCTTTCCTGCTCACTTCATACAACATTCTTGTCCATGTTTAGTGCAGTAGAGCTAAGCAGGCTTTGCGGCATTGCTCACATCACACGTTTCCCAAAAAGTCAGTCAGCAGGTTAGATAATTCATTCATCCGACTTATTTCTCTGGGTCAGCATCCACATTTTTGAACTAAATATATAGCTCGGAAGTTATTACGGGTTGTAAAGTTTTTTTAATTGACTTGTCTGTGTCTGTTGACAGGAATTGACTTGAAGGTTTTCTTAAGTTTAAACAGTAAAACTACTAATTAACGGTAGGAAGACTACTACCTTCACGTTTGAAGTTCTTGTGGTGAATAAAGGAATGAGGTAATCATTGATTGGAAGGATTATCTAATGTTTAATGTAACTGAATTTTAAAAGGAGTAACTAATTAAACTAACTTAATTTTTTATCTTTTTTCCTGTTGTGCATCTTTAGACTGTCAATGGATCCCAAAATGCTAAGATCATTTGTGCCACTCGTTCTTCGATCAATGTTGAAACCCAATGTTGGCGACCCCTTGCGACCTTTAGCTTTCCGACCAGCTGTTCACAACTACTCGTTTACAAAGCAAAGACTTTTCTCTGTCTCGGCAGCAGTTAAAAGCGACACAAAATCTCAAGCTGCTTCCAATGACTCAAGTAGTGAGGTGGATCAGGAAGGGAAGCGAGGTGGGGATGAAAAGTTGCGAGAGGAACTCGATAAGGCGGTATCTGATAATGCTGCTTTGCTGACTCAAAGTCGAGAGTTTGAGGTATTTAACGAACAAACTATCTTTCATTTAAATAGAAAGGGATACTTTATGCTGAAGTTTTGTTTTTAAGGATCATATATCTTGTTTATGTATTATAGGATAAGTACAAGCGTGCTTTGGCGGAGACTGAAAACCTACGGACACGGCTGACAAAGCAAATCAGTGACTCCAAACTGTATGCAATCCAAGGATTTTGTAAAGATATTACGGAGGTACGCTAATAGTAAAGTATTTCATGTTGTTTTGCAGTAGAATTAAAAACACTGCAGATCTTAACGTATTTATTTACTTTTGCTTGATTCCAGATTAGTGATATTCTTCGTTTGGCCATTGACAGTGTTCCTAAAGATCAAGTTACAAAGGACAATCCTCACCTGAAGAATTTGTTTGACGGTTTGACCATGACAGAGTCTCGTCTTCTGCAGGTAGGTTGTTTACACGCCTGCTCATACAGCATTAATTAGCTGCTGCTTAAGTTCAATCTAAAGAAGCAACATCGAAGGATAAATTCAATTTGGGATGATATTACTATTTTGCAGGTGTTCAAGTCACACGGTCTCGCCCAAATCAATCCTGTAGATGAAAAATTCAATCCAAATGAGCATGAAGCTGTGGTTCAACAGGTAAACGTAATTTAAGTTTTAAAAAACAGAATCAATTCAAGTTTAAACAACAGTAGTTATCTAATTTTATTTTCTTCTTATAATTTTTATAGGCGGTAGAAGGAAAGGAGTCTGGAACAGTCATCTTTGTCACCAAATTAGGCTACAAGCTTCACGATCGGGTCATACGACCAGCAGTGGTTGGTGTAGCAAAGTGAAAATAGATATTATAAAATTTGTAACTGCATCTTCTTACCTTGATGGTAGCTTGTATCTATAAATAGTTTTCTATTGATTCTTTCAACTCCCCCTATTTTCAATGAATGTCAAATTTATGATTGTATTTGTATGACTGATCTGTTTATGAGTAAATAATAGCAAACAACACTTTCTCATAGGATTTACGCAGTTATAGTTGATTCCACAACTGGGATTTATTGGAAACGGATTGTGTCTATTTATCGTTAAAAAGTTTTGACCTGTTGAATGATACATTTTAAGAAGGACAACGGAGAGTCGGTTTGATTAGTTATAATTACAATGACAATAGATTGTACCCTACTAAAAGAGTCAGTTTCGAAGAAGGTAAATCATCAACTAATTTGCACATATTAAGGTAAAATATTTACTCGTCGTGGTCGTGACCTCTCTACATTCGAGTAAATTAGTGGTCCTCTTGTATAATTTCATATGTATCGGAAGCCTAAAAATATATTCCAGTATACATACACACGTGTCCTTCAAAAAATCAAAGCTACTATGCATTATACTGAAATGCCTGTAGTCAAGTACGAATAGATACTTACAATTAATGCTATAGTTAATTCATCACATCAGAAAATCTTAAAACTACGCAGAAGTAGTACATCATTAAAACCTTACTATTGTACATGACTTTAAGGAACATATTTCACCGCAAGGGTTGCTTGCAGCAACACGCGCATCAAAAAATGTCCATATTTGGAGCCCCTCATGTAGTTGAATTTAAATGCAAGCTAATCAGCAAAAAATACGTCAGCTTAATCAGCAAACGATTAGCCAGAGCCAAGGCATATTTTCTTCTCATTGTGACGTTCATTTCGTAACTACGCATTGGCAGCTTTAACCCAATGACTTTTCTTTCACGAATATACGTGTACTCCACTTCAAGTATTAACAATTGACAATTGTTTTGACATGAGTTTTGTTTGTAGTGTTGTTCGCAGAAAGATCCACAAAAGAGCTGGAACTAACGTAAATTAAATCACATTTTTATCATGTTTCTACATTGGGTTAAACATAACAGTTATTAAATCTCTAGAAATCTTCCAGTATTCAGAAATCCTCCTAAATCTTTTCATTGTCAGTTGGTGATTAAAATTTAGCTTTATTAGGAAAGGTGACAAAAGCTGACGTTTCTCATCTTGGTTTAAATTTTGTTTTGGCAAAGTTCCTAAATTAAATTTAAAATCTTTTACTGCTTCCCAAATTTAAAAAGCCAAAAGTTTGAACTTAAAAAAATCTGGTAAGAGGTCTCCGAATACTGAAAGATTTCTTCAATTTTTTCTTAAAGCGTGTTTAATTGCCTAACACATCACTTTCTCATGTGTATCTGACATTTCTTTTCCTTATAGGGTTTGTTAGCCTACTGTAATAGACGACTGGAGATCTCAGCCCAACTAACAGTCGGTCAATTGTAAGTTGGGATCCAAACTGATAGAAAATTTTATGACTACGAAGGGTAGGTTAATTTTCTATCTAAATCAAAGAAAATGTAAACAGAGCGACGGTTACGCTGACATACATATTTTAATCTATATCAGCTGCATTAGGCAGGCTCTGATAGAGATCACGTAGTCAGAATCAGGTTCTGTTAATCAGTATTCGAGTGGCTGACCAACATAACATCAGTGCAAAACTCTAATCACTCGTTCTTAATTAATATCAGAAGTGACCAGCTTAAATCTGCTTGACCCACCACAGAGAATACAGATTACTGCTGTAACACTGCAAGTTGTGGGAACACTTCTACCTCAAACTTGTCTCACATAACTGAACATTTCCGGTGCAGCCACTGCAAGTTTTTCTATACAATAATTTACAGATGAACTCCCCCTGAATATGGTACAGTATAATCTAAAGTTTGTTGGGGGCTAAAATAATATTTTTAAATGCGCTACAAGTTTGTCGCTAGAACTTGGTGTTGAAGAATTGCATTGTCAATCTTTGGAGGCTTCTGAATAACTTTCCACTCTCCCGTTTTATAGTTCATTTGGAAGTGGGTCTCCACAGAAAATGCGAGAATGGTGCCGTCTTTTTGCCTAAGCTGCTCCTCGTGCTCACTTAGTTTGATTGTCACAATGCTTCCTAACTCCGGACATGGGTTTTCTGTAATGTTAGGAATGTGTAAGGCACCATTTCAAATCAGAAAGCGTAGTCGTGTGAGTAACGACTAAAATAATTATAAAAGTAGCTTTACCTCTAGTTCCTGCCATAAATTTAAGGATATGTTCCTTCTCTGGACGCGTTGCTTTATTGGCCGTTCTAAATATTTCTTGAGCTTGTTCCATGAGCTCTTTCTATAATATTGAATAAATACGGTTTTAATTAGTAATAAAATAACCGATGTGATGCAACGCTGTCACAATTAGTTGATAAGAATAGAGTCAATGATCTCACCGAAAGAGTAACTATTTGTTGCGTTTGATTTGTTGGAACTTGAAGAATAACAGTTTTTGTCATAGGCTGAGGAGCTCCAACGGAAACCAAAGGTATCTGTGACATAAATGTATACAAATGTAAAATGAATTTTAAGTCTTCTACCTCCGAGCGTGTCAAATTGCATTTCTTGATTTTGCATTGTGAAACTTACGTTATGTCTTTGTGTCTTATTGGTAGGAGGATTGACAGTGACGGGTAGGTAGCCAGCAGCAGTTGTTAACGTCGTGGTAGGAGTTGTAGGCTCAGGGTTGTTGGGAAGTTGAGGATTTGGCGTTGGCGGTGGTCCATCTGGTATAGAGGATCTTCCGTACGTAGGTTGTATTACTGGAGTAGGTGGTGGAGGGGCCACAACTGGTTGCGGCGTTGGTGGTTGATAAGGCGAAGGTGTTGGAGGTGGATTTAAGCTAACTGGTATCGGTGGAGGAGGCGTTGGTGGTCTCACTGTTGCGGTCAATCCAGCCGCATAGTCAGGTGTTTCAGTTGTAGAAGCAGCCTCCTCAATACTCCCAGTTTTCTTGGAATCTTCGATTTCTGCAACATCATTTTAAACAAGCCGTCAGACGCATGCGACAAGTAAATACTGCAGAATATAATTACAAACCCTAACCTTGTTGCTTCTTTCGTCTTTTTTGCATTTGAAATCCAACGGGTTGTTCCGTGATTTCTAAAAGCTTAACACCTCCTTCCTTTTTACCAGCCGGTGTCCTGGAAAGGGTTCTCGAGGCTATGGACGCTGGCATAGTTAGTGTACGAGCGGTAGGAGCTTGGCTGGGAATTCCCTTGAGCGGAGCTAAAAGGTGATGCAAATAATAATATATTTTAAAACTGTCGATTCATCCGTATTCCCAAATTGTAATAGTAAAATATGTTTGAATTGTCGTACTAGTGTCAGTCATTTTTCGAGGCATTCCTCTCGTTCTCAGAGGTATCGTGGGAGCTGGAATCTTTTTCGTGTTGGTCTTCACAGCATCAGCAGCTTTTTGTAACAACTCAGCACGAAGGTTAGCCGATTTCGACTTCCGTTTTATAGTGAAATGCTTTACTGGTTGTTTCTGTAATAAATAAATTCAATTTTCTAAGCTCTCAAGCATGAGTAACATGTCTTATATCCTGCTATAATATATAACATGGATAATTCCCGAAACTTGTGTATTACAAATGGAACTTGGTCGGCATACCTGCGTTCCCACTACGGATTGCAGAGCGTTTTTGTTCAGATAGTGGCACTCAAGAGGAAGTAGATTAAGGTCCTTTACATTTTTCACTAAAAGAAATAAGATTCAATATTTTAATATGTGCTTTGAACAATGCAGCATCAGGAAGGCATGAAAAACATTGTAAGAACTTACGCTCTCCCGTTACTTCATGTACGAGATCCTCAAAAATCCTACGATTGTCTTCATTGTCTGCATCTGACAGTTCAAAATTGAGACAGCCTGAGGACGGATAAGATTTCATCATCTCTGCTAACATTGCTACCCACTGTTCAGTGTCTGCCATGGCAACATCCAATATTTCTTCCAACTCATGTTTCCACTAAAAATACATAAATGGTAATATGTAATTAACACGCTTTACCGATTCACATAAATTAAACTTGTATTCACGATATGCATAACCTACTACAGATCACACTCGTTGCGTATTTTTGGTGCAGAAAATGAATTAACATTGATATATTGGTTTATTATTGAAATCACAATTCTATGTTTATATGTGAATCCTATCCTTTCAATATCAAGCAGCTATACTAATAAAAACCGAAAAGTTCCTTTGTTAAAGTTTTTTGATTTTTAACGTGTAAATATAATGTTACGATGACAGCTATGAACAAGCAATTGTCTTGGCTTTGGATGAATGCCAAGACAATTGGTTTAATTTGTATTACTGATTTCACAATAAATTCATTTTAATAGTTTCATTCGTTTTAACATAAGTGTGAGTGTCATGAGGTATGTACTGCATAGCATCTTTTCATGTTTATAAGTAGTCCGTAGTACGCTAACGCTAAGCAAAGCGAAACAAAAATTGTTCAGGCTTATGCGCTTCATGCAAATCGCATGCAAATTTTTGACATCATCTAATCAAATCACAATAAATATACCTCTTCCAGGTTCCTTCTGGGGATGTGGAAAAAGGACAAGAGTAGTTTCAACTTGACTTGCGTTTGCAAATCAATAAAACATTCCTTAATATTTCTCAGCACATCAGGCGTGAGTTGGGAGCTGATAGATCCACTAGTCCAGGACTCATTAGAGCCCAGTTTATTATGAAGCCATAATGATATATCACTGTCACGTACGTTAGCCATTGTGAAATGTTCACAATGCACCGAAGACAAACTCAAAACTCTATGAATGGGTATAGCAACTCAATGAACAAAAATCCCTTGGGTGTTCCGATCCCCAATTCTGCCTCGTTGCTTTATGTCCAGTAAGCACTGAAACACAATTAAGCAGATTCAACACCTTCCACTTGTCAGCAATACACTTGCTCGCCATCACAATTTATTTGACCATTTATAACTCAGGTCCCTTCGTTGTGAAACTAATTTTCCATTTTAAAAATAAATGGGGCACTAGGTTAAAATCCCACGTATATGGTATTCTGGAGAATACGCACCCTTCTTCTGTAAAACCAGGGTCATGTCAGTTCTGGTAAGTTCTCACTTAGTTTTTTAAATATTACTAAGGCATCTTTGTAAACATGTAGACAAAAAAGCCACTCGGAAATTATTGCTGCAGATGAGCTTTTACTAGCTACGAAAATTATGTCATTGCGTAAAACTCGGTTGGTTACATCATTTCGGGTTTCCAGTGGTGACACCAGCTTTTAAAAATATAAATAGCCCACTTTCGAAAAAAATTGTGGTTAGTGGCTCAGAGAGTAATTTTTATCCCTCCTTTTCAATTCTTACTATGCTAAACTATTTTAAAATTCCCACCCCACTCTTTATTTATTTTTTCTGTCTCAATCCTGCATGTACCTACCAAGGCAGTCAGTTTTCATTCTCAGAAGTGGAGCTTGTGCAAGGAGGCTGCGATCGTGAATGAAAAACCTACAATAATCACGAAAAACCTGTGCATAAAGGTTGGGGGAATGCAAGGATTATTTGTAGCAGCATCATCAGGATTTAAACCAAAGCTAACATCTGTTATCTTAAACATTTAGGAACCTGCATCCTGTAAGGTATCACTGATAGTATTGCCATAAATGATACCATCATTAGCATATATGCATAGCTGATTTGTTTTTAACAAGCTTTCCGGCATCCGGTACGCCTACATATGCATTGCTATTATGACGCTTCTATGTTGTGGGCATGCGGTTCGGTTATCTATTTCAATGCCATATTTGCACGGAGTGGTGGGGGGCGTACTATGTTTTGGTTATGCTTGTCCGTCCGCCGTTGCTTAAAACGTTTTGTTTTGTCATAATAACAACTCATGCATTTTCAATCATTTGAATGCATTGCCACATTTAATTTATACAATCTTTAATGATTACCGCAATAATTTTCTAAATCGGATAAATTAAGTTTCATCATGAAATAAATAGAAACGACATCGCTTCATAAAGTTGAAGAGCAGCTACAGGCTGTAGCTGTAACCTACAACAAAAAATTAACAACTCATTCTTCAATAGCAGCCTACTAAAGCACATTAAAATATATTTCTCACTCTGCTACATGCTCACACCTTCCTACACCCGTTTATAATCCGATTTCCAAGAAGGTAGCCACAACATCTGTTTGTTTCTTACTGCTAGCATGTATGCAAGCGAGTGAGTCAGTGGCTTTTCTAGCTAGATGCTATGGTATTGATAGAAGGCGACACTTTAAGGCAACTATCTCAACTAAATTATGCAACAACTTTGGTACAATCATGGATGATATTTTTCCCGATAGGATGTGTTGAATGTTTGCTAGATTCAACCTTACTGGTCTTGCAATGTAGATTGGACGGAACGACGGAAGCATCCATCGACTCTTCAACTGACAAAAATGCTATGCAATTATGCAAGTTAAGGGTAATAACATGGTGAGTCTTTCACCCTTGATACCCGGTATTTTTACATTGCTATCCGGACCGGACATTATACCCTATGAATTCCAACAAACGAAGTCCAAAAAAGTATTATTAAGCTCAACGGTTTAACCAGTGGCGCATAAAAATGTATGCTTCATAACCCAAATAGTTTTGTTAAGGCTACAGCTAATGTATCAGCTTTGTTGAATGCATTCATGCTCATGAGCAAATTACAGTGCTGAAGTATAGCGCATGCACAGTGCGCACCTACAGTCTAAAATGCTTTGCCGTTGTTAGTTTTTTTACTACAGTGAAAGCGGCCGATGAATTGGTTTAACTATGCTAGCAAACATGTAGCCAGTTCCCTATTAGTAATATGGTTAGTTTGTTCGTTAATCTCATTTCAGTCAAATTTCATGGCAGTGGACTGCCGCAAACAAATTGCTTAACCAAATTCCATGGGCTTTATAGTGACGACTAACACAAACTGCTTATAGTTTACCTACAGCAATGTAATAGCTGCATCAGCATCATCTTCAAACAAACAACGTAACGGAAAAGTAATAAAAACAACCAAGTATATAAAGATATATAATATGAAGTATTACACATGAAATGCGAAAGCAACAAGCATTTATACTAGCAGACTAATTTTTTAATGATTTTCGATTACTCAAACAATGAGTTTGATGAAATTGTTAATTGTAGCAAAGTGGCAAAAGCATAAAAATATCAATGACATGATGTATGACATGAATTCATTGTAAATTCCATGCATTGCATATGTACAAGTATCCAGTATTCTAGTTTTACAATTCGTTACATTGTAATTCTTTCCCAGGTTTCTGGTCAGTAAGGTTCAGATTAGCGTTCTCTATTTTAAGTTACAAGTATTGATGTGTCCATGTAAAGCTCATGCTAGTTTATTCTTACAACACGATACATCGAAGGCTTAGAGACGAGAATAAATCATATGAATAGGGCACAGGAAAGGTTTTACAAAATCCAGAAAAATGTAACTATTTATGGGAGGACGGAAGGAGCTGTAAAATACAGACATACCTTAAGACTACACAAGCCAATGTTACTCAAAGATTGGCTTCAGTAAGAATGGTTAGAAAAACATTGTTTACTTTTAACAGCAAAAAGAATGAAATTCGAGAATTTTTGTAGTTATTTTTTACAATTTAAAAAGACTAAAACTTATAAAGGGTGGCTCTAACGTAACAAATGTAACCAATTTTGGGAAGTAGGATTTTCTAATTATTGTAACCTAGTGAAAAATTCATTGCGGTTTTACATAAAATATGAAACTAACTTGGTAATGGTGGTTAAATAAAATTTTGGGGCAATGTGAGAATGCCATGTATGAAAGACATGATTTTCTAGATCTTATTTGATATAGTACAAGGTGGATCTCATGCTTACAAATGCCAATATCTGATTGACTAGATACTGAATCTTCGCTCGAATTCGAATTTAAGCTTGACAGCTTGGCCATTACCATAGTAAAATAAAACATCACATCAAATCAAATTTTAAAAACTCAAAATTTCTGGTCGTGTTCTACCGTAAAATATGTCTTTTGTGCTCATTGTACACAACTAGCAGACAGGTAAAGGCAAAGTTCCTTAACGTACATTTCTATCAGCACGCACCTAGTACTTACAGGGCACTTGCAATAATGCCAGCAAAAGTGTTTAATTAAAACTTTCATCACGCAATCCAGTAGCATGCTATGGAATACAATTAAATAGAACGTATTGCTGGGATTAGTTCGCCGTCAGTCACATCATTAACCTTTCAACCTCTGCCAGACTTCCTACTCCACTATTTAAGTAAAACCTTACAGACTTGATTTTAAACAAAAGATTTTAAGCTTTAGTCTTTGAAAAATAAATCATGAGGTATTATCATCTTCGTTACTGCTATCTCATCAGTTTCATCTTTGGTTGGCCTGAAATTTTCGCATGAAAACATGAGGGTTATTGGTATACGATTACTTTTATGGACACTTACAAAATACTTTAGTACAAATATATAACATATGTACACATTATAAGCCTTCATGTGAATCTTCATCTTGTAGTTGAAGTGAGAAACTAGACTGTTCTTGTGTGGGAAAAAGAGAGTATCAAAGAGATGGAATCTATATTTTTTTTGTGAAATTTTCGTATTTCAAGGAAGAAAATTAAAATTACAAAGCAGTCTCACCCAAGGTTCCGTCTTTTCTGCTACTGTCCATTTTGATTTGTATGCGTTTCCCCCATATTGACTTCTATTAGAAAGTCTCCCTTCCTCAAAAAAGGATGTGAAGAGAAATGTCATCCGAGCCTAGTTTCTTAAAACATATTGCATAAAATGTTATAAACCATGTAGTAGAAAGGGCGACAACCCAAAACTGTAACATTGCGATGTGAAACTTTAAACGATATTTTTTTGTGTGAATCACAGTTCTCAAGACAAGGGTGAGAGTGAGAAACGCATAATAATATCTTCTCAATTCAGAGGGATGCATTACTTGAATCCCAATTGCAACTGTGAATCTCAGACGGATTCTGATTTTCTTTTCTTGTCGCCGTCCTTTCCACAGTTCTTTCGGAGGCTTGCTAACGGAATGCAACTTTGAGCGGCGCACATGTGACATAGGGTCGAAGACTTTGGAATGCATTGCATGCAATATTACAGCCAAATGAACCCTAGTGTGGGTTCAAGGGCTCAAAAGTTTTTTCCTTCATATCCGCAAAGGGGAGAAGCTTTTATTGCGTGAATTGATATTATTATTATTTTTTGTTCAACTCCTTGATAAAAGTTGGCACGGACCAAAACTTTTATTCTCTCCGCTCCCCTCATACTTATTCGCTGTCTTCCTTCCCTCGTGCTATTATTACATGACAACGACAGCAACCCTCCGAAAAATCTGTTGAGCTACATTACATTACAGTCAGAGTTTACGAGAGAGGAAACCAGGCAAGAAATAAAAAGTTGCAGCAGATGGTTTGATTCCAGGGCTCACAGCAGTTCTTTTGCAATGCTGAATGCAGCAAGAGGCAAACGTACTACACACATTTTTACAGTAATTATGTCCATACATCATGCTCATAAAGGCGAACTTGTCTGATCAAAAAAAGTATCCCTGCGTTTCGCTATGAAGGAAACGCACATATGTAGACTTTTAGCCAACCCTCCGAAATATTGTTCATGCATAATGAAACTAAAGGATGCTTGGAACTCGTATCATTCAAGTGGTGTGATAATGTATGATTCTTATCCATTTTATCCAGCCGGACTGGATCTGGAGCCAATATCAAGACAAAAAGTTTTGTGTGTAGAATGCACATGCAACATCGCGGTTGTTACCAGCATTTTAGTAGGTCGGTAACCCGTGTTAATTTTTTGCCGTTTGCCAACTCCCTTCATTGTTTGCCAGCAAGAAGGGAGCAGAGATGTGCAGCTTATGAGGTTTCGTTTTGCTATGCTGTCTGACTATCTGCAATCTCATCGCATCGTGCCAGTTCCTTCCTACACTTTCGGACAGCCAGCCTATATTTCACTGTTGATTGGTTTACTTTTGAGTAGTTGGTTGCAGAGTATCAATAATCATATTCATTCATAATCGCAGTTATCAGGTCCGAATTCAAATGGCGGTGAAAGAATGAATGAAACACTGCGTAGTAAAGAGTGATAAGAATTTTATTTCATATACAGTTATTTGGGAGTTTTGTTTGCATATTTGCCCATATTTTTTGTGCTACTTGGTTATTGCATAAAACATATAAGTTTGTTTGCTGGCTTGAGTATTTATGCAGACATTATCTTGAAGTTTATGGATGGTAGACACATACGTATATATATTTGCTAAACAAAAATTTGCATGATATGGGATTTTTTGCCATTTAACAAAGAATGAAACTTTAAAGTGATTGCCCGCTGTTAATAGGTGATAGGTACAAAAGCACGCAATAGATATGGAATAATACAAAATGGCATTTAAAGGTTCTTAAATTTGTATTGCTTCACGCATCCATAAAAAAGCTTATCCTTGGCCATAGCATAAGCAAACAAGCGTTAAGTTTAACTAATATGCAAAAAAATATTGCAACTTCTGAACGATTGAAAGGAGGATTTATGGCACGTTCTTAAATTTTTAGGTTATATTTATTTAACCAAGGAGCCTGCCCACCTATGCGCACGTCCTCCTTTCCTTGGCGCTTAGGTGTTCCACTACTGCTGAGCCACAACAATCACCAGCAGCTAAGAAACTCATACAGATGTGCATAAGAAGACGTATAATAATACTGTGTAATACTGTAAGCACGTACATACAGAAAAGGGCAAGAAGGGAGCTGAGAAAAAGTTTTCATGGAACTCATTCAAAAATTAAGTTTTAATCCAAGCCCATCAAGCAAAAAGAGATTACCGTAGTAGAACTAACGAAATTACAACAGCTATCCTATGATTTCGCTCACCATGTGCTATTCCTAAGCCCAGCTTTGAGAGCCTGCTCTCCGTCCAACGAAACCCATGAAATGAAGAGGATGAGGAGGGGTAAAGAAACAGAACCTAATGTCAACTGACACTACCGCAGTGATTCATTGAACCCAGAAAGAAGAGGATATGAACTACAGTAAAACTCTGAGCTCAAGCACAAGACGAGAAGGTGCGAGAGATGCATTTTCCCGTAATGTTGTGTGCTCTGCCTTTATCGTTATCTTATCCCTGTCTCCTTTTCAATTGCTTAACGAACCTCCATATATATTGATATGATGTTTCAAAGGACCAGGAAAATTTGTTGAGAATACGGTAAGAATAGATTACTTTACATTTTACAATGCAAGATGATGGTTACTCTTTAGTTTGGTGTGTTTGTCACACATGAAATACCAGTTTAGAGTAGACACCGCCAAGCTATCCACAACCTTTTCCTCTGCCACTGACCGACTGGTGCGCCAGACATTAAGCTTGGATTCATGCTCAAGGATAGAAACAACAGGGGATAATGGAGTTTATTTGCCCTCAATCATTCACTATTTTCTTTACAAGAAAAGGTTTCTATTTTGGTATCTATTATTTCATAACGCAGATCACACACACACACATGTTGCAGTTGATGTACAAATCGTTAATATCCATATGCATCCAAGTCATCCAGTACATCATTGAAGTTGACGTTGGCTTCTCACTTTTATGCAACACCAGTTCTGCATTGCAACTTTAGTAGCATCGCATTACATTATCATCATACTAACTCTAAAACCAAGACATTCTGTGAGTCTACAATAGGAGCAGCAATGATTGAAACGGACACAACTACACAACCCATAGGAAGGCTCCGTTGCTGGATAGCACTTAGCCATTAAATAAGATTATAATTATAAACGCTCAATCACGCAATGTTGATATAAGAATACACGCTTTATCCTTCCATCTATAACTTTACTGGTCCTCTAAGAGAGCTTTGAAGAAGGGTCGATTTTCCGCAGGCCTAAAAATGCATTGATAACTTGATCCATTTGTGGCATAGCCGCAATCGGTTCACTGGTAAGGAAGGCGTTTTGCAGAGAAGCGACAGCTGTGATAATGTTCTGACTCATTTGCATAAATTGGAATGCATCCCAAAAGTAGAATGAGCGTTGAGGTTATTGATTCATTAAAAATTCAACTATCAACATTCGCGCTAGGTTGTTTGCCTTCACGAAAAAATCATGCAACCATGCTCCAAACCCAAACAAATCCTTTTTGCCAACCGAATAAAAGTGAACCTTGCAATGTGTTGCAAAATGCTAATATTTGATTGGACATATGCGTGTAAGTGACCAGACCACTTGTGTGAAAAACCTGCAGATAAGAAATCTGGTTAGCCTCGCACTGAGCAACTGACCGTTTTTGGGGGAATCATAGAAAAGGGTAACTGTCAAAGTGTTTCTTAAACATGATAGTCAACTGGCTGAATGGCTCTGTGGATGCTAACTTCCTCAAATTCTTTTGCTTTTCTTCAAGAAACACTCAAAATAAAGGCATAACAACGAGTATAGCTATATAACTATGGAATCTATTGATTACACGAAGATTTCTCACGTATTTTCATAAATTTCATTCTGCATTTCCCCTTAACAATGAAAGTATGAAAGGGAAACTATTGCCGTTGGACATAACTAACATAACTGAAGATGAGGGAGCATCATTCATCCACCAATAAAATTGTGCCCTCTCAGAAACAACAATAACAAGACAGAATGTGGATCTTGAACTAGAGATTTACTTTTCTTTTCAACGTCTTAAGGAAATGGGACGAAACCTAATCGCCTCTTATTCTCGAGGCTGAAATCATTACAGGGGGCTGGGCGGGTAGGAGTACTTGTTTCCTGCGTATTAAGTGAATAATGGACCCGTACAGATCATCAAGAAACTCTCAAGGGAGCAGTCGTTGAGAAGATCAACAGATTCCGAGAAGGAATCTGTTTCCTCTCCTTTAGAGAAATCCAATCCATCTTTTCATCTACAAATGCATCTCTCCATTTCACCTGGGTACAACAGAACACAGTCCATTGTAGCCAGTGGAGTAATACAAGTACATAGCAAGTGCGAAGCCCTTTTCTTCTCTTCTTCTTCCAGAAAATAAGTATGCGTTTTTAGATTTCTTTGTCCTTTCAAGATGAAAAGTGCACTATACAAGTTTATTGAGCATGAGTTCATGCCTCTTTCCAACAAGTTGTTCTACATAATATAATGCGTAGAAATGGTCAACCGATAAGTAAAGAAAGAGACGAAAGGATCACGTTATCTTCATCAGTTTTTATATTACATTGGCTTTGGTTTGGAGTTGTTGGCTCACTAAGCAATGTAATACAGAGCCAAGTGATTTCTGATAAGATGTCTTGTCTTGAATAGCCCAACCGCAAAAACTGTACCTCTTCCATGACATCCTTTTGGGATATTGAGGTCTCACCAACTTCACAAATGTTACATGAGATGTGATCTGTAAAACAACTTATACAACCTAGTTGAGTCTTTTTCATAGAAAAGGTAGTGAGATATAGCCAAACACTCATAATAGTATTGCAGACAGATTCGTATATACATTTATTTATAAAATGCCTCAACATGAAATACCTAATTCAGGGAGAAGGACGGGTAAGCGAGTTGATGTTTCTGTTTGACGAATGCATGGAGAAGCCACGGTTCTGTTTATAGCTTTGGTACCTAGGTCACATTTTGTCTACATATGTTCAGTTATCCATAAAAGCATCCAACGTCCTTTACCAGAGAAATGTATCTGATGCACTGCACATAATATAATATGTGGATATAAGTACCCAAAAAGTTTCATCAGTTCTCACATCTGCATCAACAAGCATAACCACACTCTTGGCCGTTCTCATATAGTAAAATGCACATGGTTTCAGTTTTTAGCCACAAGCTCATATTATACAAACAGAGAGATTCGTTCATGTAGGTAAGTAGATCTACGAAGCTGTTTTACATTGAAACATGTACATGAGCTGCTTCACAATTCACAACTACATATGAGTTTTCTCGATCACTCTGGACTGGAATATAGAGGAAAGAAAGAAATGTAAAATTTTGATAGTTGCTCTCTGACTGTTGGCCAGTGCAGCAGCAAAAAAATTGTAAGCAAGCAGGCGATATGGTGTTTGCATGAAGTATGCCGAACTAAGACTTTTCGTTATTTGAGACCTTGTCAGTGGTCTTGGTGGCCTGCCTGCCTCACTATAAACTTAGTACGGGAAAAGTAGAAGCAGCGTGTGTGCCTGTCTAGTGTTGTGTTGTGTATGAAAAGCTTGCTGCCAATGCTCCTAACGGACAACTACGGCTGATTAGTAAAACAATAGATAATGATCATTAGTTTTGCTACAATTCACAAATTATCATCGTGACACAGAATGATCTCAAGAAAGCCATTTGCCGATAGGAATGAAAATACAGTGCCGCAGGTGAGACTATAATTAATGGCCCGTTTATAAGTTTATGCAATTTCAACCTCGGTTTGCGAATTTTTAGTTTTTACGATGTGCTCCAAGCTTACCCTTAAGTAATCTATAGTATTAAATGATCAAATAACCAAGTGTTTTCATGTGACGAGGATGAGCATCTAGTTTAAATATGAGTATTAGTATAGTAATAGTTCTAGAAAGGCGTAATGCATTGAGTTGAAATGACTGACAAAGAGCCTTAAGCACACCTTAACATTTTTAAGATCAGTTTTTTAAAAAAAACATGAGTTTACTTACATGCACAGCATATTAACTAAAAGTGCTTTGTATTTCAGCTGAATCATTGCAAAAAACTTATACTACCATGGTTAAAGCTCAGCTATCGGCTCTTGAAACGCTGAGGGAAATCAGTATGTTACCAAATTTGCACGCTATCATAATTTGTATGCACTTTTCTCACTAATTCTGATGCATTGCTGCCGCTAATAAGTATACTGTACCTACATCGATGAAATCATAGTAAAAGTTTTTTCCTCCCAGAGCATTACTCATTTAATTGGAAACAACGTGATACCCCGTTATACCCCGTGAAAGTACCGAGGTGGCAACAATTGCATAATGCATAAGAAATGTTTTATCTTGGTTTTTCTTTATCTGCTAGCGAACACTGACTGAGACATGTATTAAGTTTTTGCACCGAAGAATCAATCAAGGAAAACTAGGGAAAATGTCTTTATTCATTAAACAGAAACCCATTAGTCGATAGCTCTCTCAAGAGTTGTATCTAGTCAAATTGTCGAGCTCAATTGCTTTACACGTGTAACTTTCTAAAGGTATTCAGCTGTGTTCAGTCAGTAACATCTGTTTACAAAAATTGACCCCCCTGTGTTAAAAGATAAAAACTTGGTACATTCACAGACTTTAGTTGATGCATAAGATATCGCACAATTAACAAGATAAGCAATATCTACTTAGCGGAAATCGATGACAAAGTGAATCATGACATGTTTTGTTAATAATTTAGGAGAAAGATGTCTCACCAGAAAAGAAAAAGCACTTTCAACCCAACGGCAGAACAGTTTCTGCTGACAGCGGGTTCGTTTCTCCTGAGACAATTTGCAGACCAAAGCTATCCGCTAGTAGACGATCAAGTCCAGCAACGGGAATTCAGCCCTTGTCATCGTTTAGATTAGAAGATTCCACGGATTCTTGCCATGTTGCTGAGGTGCATGAAATAAAACATGATATAACCCCAAGGTTGCAAATATGATTCATTTAGAAATGTTAACAATGAATATATTTTGTATTTAGAATCAGCTTCCGTCCTTGACTATCGCTGATTTGTGGAACAAGCCCTTAAAACTAACAGGGCCGATAAGTACAAAAGTCCCAAGAAGTCACCAGTTGTGTTCAGACCGAAGTAATACTCCGGTTCGCAGAAATGACTTGCCACCCACAAAGTTGTCATTCGACAGTTGTGAGTCCTCCTCTTCAGATGAGTCACCACCACCCAGCTATGGCCTTATCTAGGAAAGCCATCGGCTATCGGCGATCCCTTAGCTACCATGAACCAGAAAGCTCTAAAAAGGTATGCAAACTAAGAGAAAATTCCACAAGAGTATCAAGTACGGAATGGTCATTTGAGTGAAACTGCTTTATTGATAATTTCAGGAACCTTTTCGCTTATTATCTACTGATGGTACTCCGGTGTTCAATCCAAAGCGTCACAAATACCAAAATGACAACGATGAAAATTGTTCTCCGTACAAAACCTACTTAGAGAAAGTATGCCTTCCAATCAAAGAGGAAACGGTGGTGAGTGTTGAAACCAAGAAGACAGAGAGGACCACCTCTTTGACTCCAGAAGTGAAACGGCTTTGTTTCGCAAGGTCTCAGTCTGAGTCTGCACTGACACCCACTTGCAGTATTAAAAAGGCTTTGGAAAGAAGTATGAACAAAATCTTCATTTCAAAATTTAGTCTTTCTCCTCTTCTCCGTATTCAATGTCTTATTTCTAAACATTACTATTTTCAGTTGAGAACAATCCTAGCTTGATTGGAGATGGCTCCAAGTCGTTTGTCCTACCCTTCAAGATTATTGGCAAACATCAAGACCTGAAGGAAATTACTGGGGAAACGCTTGCTGAATTACTTCAGGGAAATTCGCAGCATCCCATCACCAGCTTTAAAGTGATCGACTGTCGTTATCCATATGAGTTTGATGGCGGTCATATTAAAGGGGCAATCAATTTGTTTACTAAGAAGCAAATTTACGAAGAGTTCATTCAGCCTAAGAATGGATTCCAAGGTGGATACACTGAAGAGCGGAACATTGTCATCTTCCATTGCGAGTTTTCATCTCAGCGGGGACCAGACATGTAAGTAGTCCAAGTTTTTATTACCACTTTTTGTCCCTAGTTTTATTTTTAACATATTTCTTATGTATATCCTTACATTACACATTCACAGGTGTCGATATCTACGTGACACTGATCGCGACTCAAATGCAGCCTCATACCCGTGTCTGTACTACCCTGAGTTGTACGTTCTGTTTGGTGGCTACAAGGCCTTCTTTGAACAATATCCTACATTGTGTGATCCCCAAACTTACTTGCCAATGGATCACCCCAACCATATGGAAGACTGTCGACGATTCAAGTCAAGAACGAAACTGGAGATTCCAACGACGCATAACGATCGCTCAAAAAAATCCAAGTCTCAACACAAGTTGCCTCGAGTTGCGTCCTTCGCCAAAAAGTGCAATTTCTAGTAAAGAAAACATTAGTATGCAACACTATTATTTAAAGTCGACTAAACTAAGGTAGTAAGTAATGAAACAAAAATTCATAAGCCCTTATGAAACTAATACTGCGTAAGTCGTCAAGCCTGTAGTTGTAAACCAGCGAAAATGAGATGTATATCTAATATGTACTTCTATAAATACAAAAAATGTAACTATATATATTAATATACAAAGATTCGCAGAGGGATGAGTTTATTTGAGAGAAAGCCTGTAGCAGAACTTGATTTATATTTTGTTATTGTATTCCCAGTATATAAATTTTGTTATTGTGGTGCCGCTATCAGTTCATCACAACTTGAAACCCTTAATCATGTACAAAATTTATTTATCGTCCTGACCCTGTTGACAACAATGTTCAAATTAATTTTATATATGTCATCATATTGTTTTTAACACCTTTGCAGACACAAGTACATGATCTAAGAATATTTTACGTTTAATACAGATGCCCAACTTATGCCTGTGAATAGAAAACTGAACTTATAGTGAATTTTATTTATTTATTTATTGCTGTTCAAGTCCATGGTACTCTAAAAAAAAACTATGACGCTTACTAAAGCATATAACTAGAGTAGAGAGGAACCTATTTTTTAAATAAGCTATTTTATTAGGACAGCCTTTGCCTGTCAAAAATAATATATTTGTATTTAAATCTCCGTAAGTGTTTACAATGCAAGTCCTTCTTCAGTCGTATAGCGTATCACAGTTGGAAAAACTTGGTAGAGCGCTCTCTACTTTTACGTGTAAGATTATCAAAAAACAGAATACTATATATATTAATGCATTCATACACACCCAGCCGCGCATTACTTTTAATGAATAAAAGCTCTTTACATTTTACTACTGTTGAAAAAAAACAATCTGACCTGTGCACAGCTTTAGAGCTTAGCTTTCACACCCAAAAATATGGTATCAGTGTACGCTCTCATTGATAAAGGTTATCTTTTGTTTTCGGATAATATATAAATAGATATCACCCATTTTTCATACCTAATTGTAAAGTGAAGGAGTCAACGGACTCCTTCTTTCAACTTACATTGGGCTAGTTTCATTGTTTGTTTTTATATTGGGCCTTTTATCAGATCAATTTTCGAGTCAAACTATGAACGGCAAGGAAATGTGCATTGAATTAACATTTCCAAATTGGCTGCAAATTTTCATTTTTGTGATATGCTCATTATATTTTTTATTCCTACATGCAAATCAAACAAGCAAATGCCACAATTCAAGCTAAAAGGACAACCCTCCGTTGTCGGGTAAGATACCATTATGTTGTGGGCATTCAGTTTCCTATATTATGCTCATTAAATCAGCACATGGTTCATTGCAAACAAGTACAGATTTTACTTCATCGAATGCAAATGCGAAGTAACTTGAGATCACCTGAACGCGTTTGTCATCTTGCCCCAGTAGCTGATCTCTCACAATTGCCGGTAAGCCGTTGCGTTGTTTTGTTGAGATTTATTCAGAACATGTATACTATCCTCATACAAACTCCTCAAACCATATACGAAACATGCAAAACGTTTGTTCGTTGACTTTTTTTAGGTACTATTTTCTTGTCTTTTTATCCATCAGGCATCATGTCATGTATTTCCCTTTGTCTTGAAAGGTCTACGGCAGACAACAGATTATCCCTTTTTTATTGTTCCTTGACAGTTTAAGAATCATGTAGGTTGCTGCCGATAATAAACAGTTCCATTTGCACCTTGTGTAGTTTATAATTATCAAAAAACAAACTGACGAATAATTGATAGTTGAGAACATTTAGACTTGCATGTTTACCAACGTGTAGCTATGTAGGTCAGCACAAGTGTGAGAATTTTAATGATATTAATGTGAACAGGGTATTTTAAATGAAAACTAGAGTGCAAAACCTTTTTGGTGGATTTTAACGCTTATGTAAAAAAAACTTTTAATACTCAATTTTTTTATTCATTGATTTGATGACTTTTACTTTTTTATCTTTGTAAACATTGAACATTTGTCAATCTAGAAAGTACAATTCATTGATAACAAGTACAACGCTAGGAGATACGACAAAGTGATACGGTTAGATAATTTTAATAAAGTTCTAGTTCGGTTTATAGTTCCAAAATGGAAAAAGTGAAATGTTCAAATCTACGGCTGACACGCCAGTTCGTCTTCGACGTGTTCATACTACTTCTGATGGTGCAAACTTCGTTGACATCGAATTTAAAGTTCGAGGTCGGTGGTGCGACCTCACACGCGGTAGAAAATGGGAGGAAGCGAATGGAGGAGTTAACCCAAAAAGCAAGACTTCCGTCGGATGGTAAGTTTCCGGCAAAATGATACACATTCCAGTGTACGCTAATTTAGTTGGCATAGCAAGGCATTGATGAATGAATTGATGAGGGATTTATTTATTTTGACTTATAGGTGATTGTTGGAAATCGGCACTGGAGGATTTACAACTAGGCTGCAAACTGTTGACGGAAGATATTCAATCAAGAATGGCTCTCCGTTTTACATCCTGCTTTACGGAAATGCTTGGAAATCCCCCATTGATGTGTGAGCCATCCACCCCAACAAAAGACTGCTTGAAGGGATTGGACGTGTTTGCAAAGTCGACGTTTCGGGAATATTTTCTTCACACCCAAGACATGTGCTATTATTTGCGGCAGGAAATTTGGCAGGAGTCTACTAACATCGCTGTTAACAGGTAGGAGAATCTTTAAATGGATTTCAATTAGCTTATTGTAAGTTGTCTGAATAATCATTGTGATTTTTTTCAACTAGGTTGACTGATGCTGCTGAGGACGTGACAAAAGAAATGGAACAACAAAAGCAAATCCAGGAACAAATTTACATCTCACAACAGGAATCTTTGAAAGTACAAAGCAACCTAAAGAAGGATAATGAGGACTTGTACAATGCTGTCGTCAAAGTTAAAGATGTCTTTGATGATTTCTCGTAAGTAAACGTTAAAGTGCATTCAATTCTCAGAAGCGTGCGACACATTTTTAATGACTTTGAAATTCTATAAAGGGAAACTGCTAAAGAACATCAAGTGATCTCCTCCGAGATATTTGACAAGCTGAGTCGCATGCAAAAGCTGGTGTTCTGGATTCAGGGCGAGATGAGCATGGTTGATATGATATTGTGGTATTTTGCTGCAATGTTGTTTGGATATTTTGCAACGACCAGTGAGCGCACCAGATCAGCACGATTTTGGTTGATCCTTCTCTTCATGATTACCATATTGTTTGAGAAAGTTGGATTCAATTACTTATCAAAACCAGAGTCAGGATTTGACCTTGGACCGGTAATATACAGTGCAGTGTACAGCAATTTATTTTTGATTCAATCAATTCTAAACGTAAACTAAATTATTTATTTGCTGTGGGGTAATTAACAGGAAGATATTCAGTGGTATATCACATGCCTTCGTAACGGTGCAGCTTTGGGTGGAGCATTTATTATTCTCATATCCGCAGCGTTATATCAGGATGCTGCAACTGACAGTAAAAATGCGCTTAAGAATATGCAATTCACTTTGGACTCAGTAGCACAGTTCATAATGGGTAAGTAAGGTATCAAAGGCATGTTACTGGATTGAAGATATACTTAAATAATAAGTTGATAAAATTCTTATTTCAGATCAAAAGCAAAGATATGAGAACAATCAAAATGGAGGGAATATCTCCCAAGGTCAAATACTGGATGGGACTATTCAAGAGGATTCCAGCGATGAAGATTCATTTTCTAACTATTCTTCAGATGACAGTTCCTACAAGCTCGAACTTGAGCTCAAGGATTTGCAGGACAACGAAGACAACGAGAACAACGAAAACGTTCAGCCTGAAGGTACTCCTGGCTCCAGGATATTAAGCAGGATATTTTCCAGAGGTGATTCTGTTGATCGTACTCGCTCTCCACTGAAAACTGATGGGACGGTAAGTATTTGTTTTGCACACCTGTTGAATTTTATTTTAAACCTTTTTGAATCATTTTTAATACCAATTTTTATCTACATTTCAGCGTCGCTACAACCTCCGAGAGCGCTCAGCAACTCCCCGAGAAAATCCATTGGTGTATCAAGAGTCAGCTACAGCGTTTGCAAAAGCGGTCAAGAAAAGGACAACTGGACAACGCCAGCCCGCCAACCCCAGCTATTTCTCATCTGATGACGATGAGCAGTAATGCATACACGTGTTTGTTTCTTCTCCCTTATTAGTATTGTGAATTGCAGGGAAATTTTAGCTCGCAATTTGTAATTCTGTGAATGTTTATGACTTGCATGCCTAAGCATCCATATAAAATGAAGTACCTGTTTTATAAAGATAAGAAGTAATAAATCGTAATTCATTGCCTGATTCGAACGCGTCCGCACCACCGCTGTTATATTATATGTTGAATTCATGGTCGCGTCCACTTAATGCTCTCTAGTAATTAAGAAAGTAAAAAGTATGTACTTATGCTTACCTAGCTTACTTATGTGTAAAAATAATGCGAAACCCGTTTTCATTCCATCAGGCGCTTTCAACTGTACTTAAAATGAGTGATGTAATATTTTCAACCGATGACAAAATAAATAAGTAGTCAAACAACAAGAAGGATTGTACTATAGTAATTTTTAAGTTTTATTATCATTCATTCTGCTACTTTTCCCATCAAATCTGACAAAAATAAATAATTAGTATGGGCGTTAACGAAAAGTTTCGAGTTCTTTAAGGAGTTGAAGTACAAAGTACAAACCCTGCTTTTGCTTAGTACAGTCGAAATATTGCATACTATAAGTAAATCCATAAAAGTATTGTTGCGAATGCGAAAGAAAATAATATAGGATAACCCTAATGCTGCATCGTACACAGGTCAAATATGTTCAAACGTTACTCTTCCAGCTCTTAAACCAACAATATTTTACGAATTTTAGTAACTGAACAATATATTTGTCTCGTCATGTAAATCATTAGAATTGTCAAAGACTTTTGAATGTTACTTATAAAGTAGGTAACTTTGATTTTTCTATACGTCGCTTTCAACAAAAATGATGCTTGTGCATGTAGTATACAAATAAAGTTGTTTACAACTGAAAATTCAACAAAAAAAATTGTGAACCAACCGTCTTAATTAGAGAGAGATATATATATATCATGTTCTTATTCTAAACGAAGCAAAATACGAGAGAAGTGTGCAAAAACAAAACTAATTGACGATACAGATAAGCACTCAAATCAAAATGGGAGAAACTGGGAAAAACCTCATTTGCTGAAGTAGTTCTCCTTCTGCAGCACTAGGCAAGGTCTTTCGTTTGTATTTTTTTATTGTTCTATAATTAGTTGGCAGTAAAATCGAATGATGACACCTCTCTCGTAAATTTCTAATTTTCGCCTAACAAGCGCGATACTTATACAGCAGCGAAGAATGCTTTACTCTGTTTGCTTGGAATGGTAGATACCTAAGCTGGTACAGTGTAACGTCGGCAGCATTCCTCCAAAACTGTTTTAGTGTGCGTCCACAAGTAGTAACTTAAACTATAAGTTTAGTTGATGAAGATTTATACAAAACTCAAAAAAGTAATCATCAAGTTGAACCAGTTACAGTTTCACGAGGGAAGCTAATTGTAAGTAATACCGACTCGGGCCTTGCTTGCACAAAAAATACTCACAAAGATGTAGGCAATACTCTCTGAAATGGTTTAAAACAGAAGCATGTCAAAATGATTATCAGTATAAATAGAATATTGATCTGCTAAAACCAAAGTATGTATTATTACCTCAGCCGAAAAAATGAAAGGCCCCAAACTGAGTATTTATTGGAGTTTTGGGAGATGCACACACATACAGAAAATCGTCAGACTGTATATGAGTACGATTTAGCATGGGCTCTGATTCTGATCGATGTATTTTGGGTAATGAACTCAAGAGACTTTCAAGTGAGGTTAGAATCTGTAAATCAATAGGCACATTCTTTAATACGTATATGAAAAGACTTGTTCCAGTGGAGCGGGAAAGTTGGGTGAAAGCAAAAGGAGAGATTGTACATACTTGTCGAAACAACGGTCTGTCATCCCGAGCAAACTTAATACAGTCTTCTAGCAGCCGCCGTAGAGCTTTTGGTGTATCAGACCTTAGAAGGTTTAAATCAGGACGCAAAAAGCCTCGACCAACCATGAATAAAATCTAGATGGTTAATAAATAGTTTAGGTTATGTATTTAGTTGTATTTCAAAACGAGATAAAGATAAAATATTACAAAAACAATTACCTGATCCTTATTACTAATGCTGGAATACGGCAGTTGTCCAGCTAGCAACTCAAATAAAACTATACCGAATGCATACACATCAGACTGGAAACTATATGGGTTTTCCTCCTGCATACGGATAACTTCCGGAGCCATCCATAAAATTGAACCTGAGACAGGAAATGACATGTGAGTTTTTTAGCATAAGAAAAAAAGTATCGTAAACATTGGAGTTTCTCCGTGAAGCGTATCATTATTACCCGATGGTTGCTGCTGTTGATGAGATCCTGACCAGCGTGTCTTGACAGTTGCCAAACCGAAATCCCCTATCTTTACAGTAAGATCATCGTGCAGAAAGATATTGTTGCTTTTGAGGTCTCGATGTATAATATTTTTGGCATGTAAGTAGCTGTAATAAGTGAAAGTGAAAAGGGTTCGTTATTGTTCAATTACGATGAAATTTATAATAACAATTTCTCTTATGTGTGTATAAAGAAAGTGAACGTACTCCATGCCTTGAGCTGTCTGCCTAGAAATTTCTATTAAAGTAAGTAATGGAAACTTGGATTCGATTACATGGATGTGCTTGTACAGTGAAGATCCTTCGCACCATTGTGTAACAATTGCCAGTTGTGGCTTGCTCACACATCCCATAAACAACAGAATATTAACATGCCTACGGGGGAACAAGAGACAAATGTAGTATCATTTAAAACAATTAAAACAGTGCAAAATTAGTAAGTTCATTGCTCTACCTTGTTTTCCGAAGAACAGCAACCTCATTCTTAAATGCCTGCAACTGTGCAGGAGTGGGATCTTTGACATTCAAAGTCTTCACTGCGACGGGGCCATGCCAGATGCCCTTAAATACTGTTCCAAAGGAACCCGAACCAATTCGATGGCCTACCAGAATCTCCTCTGCAGGGATTTCCCAGTCCTCAACATATTCCCGAGAATTCTTGATCTGCTGCTTTTTACTACTTTCATCTGCCGACCTCGCTCTCGGACGACAAGGGCGTAGGGTATTTGTTGGCGAAGCTTGTGCGCTATGACTTAGGGAGACTTTGGTCGGACTACCAGCTGGGCTGGACGCTCTCTGTGTACCCGCTAAGGTAGTATACGGCCCTCCTATGTTGATTCGCGGAAAAGAAGACAGTTAAGTAATGCAATACATTTTTTGGAAACATTCCCAACATACATATTCTCTAAGTACCCACAACCGGTTCCGTTAAATTCTCTACATATTGACAACGCTTTGAAACCAATTAATACCCAACACATGATGATGTTTCCCCATTTCCACCCTCAAACACTTGCGTAATTTTTCATACTTAATTAAGTCTCCAGTACAAAGAACTGATAACAGTATAACATGCTTAGAATATAAGAGAACCGTGTTTGACTGCTAAACACAAAGAAACCGGAAGCCACGATAACAAACGAAAAGAGAACGTAAATAATAAATAAAGAAATAAATGAAATTAAAAGGTTACGAACTTGGTCCAAAGACAACACCTAGGGCAAGGTTGGTGAGGGGAGCAGCCCAGGGGAGTGTGGGCGCATTAGTCGTTCTGATGTGTATATGATTTCCCGCATCAGCATTCCCTACATTTTCATTTCGTCCACTACTAAACGGCCACCAGTCTAAAGCATAAAGAGACATACACAAAAACGTTCATGCAATGTACAGATCGTGCAATCAATTAACTTTTTTAAACATTTAAAAAAAACTCAAAACACTTCAGTTCAGTGCAGCTACAAGTAACTCAAATACAAAAGGAAACACATATAGCAGCAACGAGGTGGCTTGGATCTGTTTCGAAAGAAACATGTTTGCTCAAATGTTGAGCACATGCACGAAATTGTCTCACAAATTGGAATACAGAGATGAAGTTTAGCTTTGACTAACAATACGGATGTCGTGTAATGTGGGAAGTTGATGTTAGCTTGGTTCCAACTTTCTACCTTGTTAATTTGTACTTTTGAAATGTGTTTTTTACTTTCCAAAGAATGCTGATCATTGACTGATTAGAAACACGCAGGGGTCAGTAGTTTACATGCACATTTACCGTGAAGGGTATTGTACGTTCCTTTGTAATCCGATGGAGTAGGTCATCTGATATTTCTGCCGATTGACCGACCAAATTATAGCAGACATTCGGGGCGGAGGTTGACCGCTCTCGTTGTCCTAGTGGTGGAGGATGATCCTTCCGATTGAACTGTTTAGTTTCATCCGAGGAGATAAACTCAGTTCTGCCGCTGGCTCTATCGTTTGAGCCAGTAACCTGTTGCGAGAACAGGCAAACTTGAGTAAATCTTTGACTTGATTCAATGTTTTCAAAAAAGGTTGACATTTACTTACGTTTGATAGTACATATGCTCCATTCTTGCATGCTGACACAGGGCCGGAACATTGCCAGCACATCGTTGGTGAAATCTATAGCCACAGGTGCGACAATAGAAACCCTGAAATAGCAGCCTTCTGCAGCATTCGCAGTACACCAAAGAGAAAAAAGTCTTTCGAACCTAAATCCAAATAAAAAAAGAAATTAAGTGGATGGGTCTATGTAGTAAGTTTAAATCCAATCCAATTAAATCATGCAAACTTACAAAATTGTGCGATATACTCGTTGGAATAGGGAACTTTTCTAAAATCTCTACTCTTATTTCTTCCCCTTCCAACTTTGAAATATCAAGGTCCCATGGAACTTGCATCTGCTGAGAAAGTCAAAGGAATATTTTACGTTTAGCTAACGCTTAGTACTCTGGGGCAACATAATTAACATTTATCGTACATTTTTAATACATACATTTGGGTTGGAATTTTTGTAGACTGCACACATTTCAGGCGTTAACTTTCTGCGTTTCATTGCTTTATCCAAAGCCTCCTCACTGTCTGACCAGGTCGAATCTGTAGAAATAATTGCACAACCGTTAGCTCCGTTTTTTTCAGTACCATTCGCGTGTTTTGAAGTCACGTGTAAACTCACCTGAACTGAGGTTCTTTGCTGATTAGGCAAGTGTGCACGAATAACTGACTTCATTGGGGATCTTGGGGACGGCCAATCATCCGCAATCGGATGAAACCCCACATCTTCCGGGACGATTCTCCCCTGAGATGGTTTCAGCTGAGGAATGCTCACATCTTTACTGTGCGTTTCAAAATGAACTGATATTTCTTTCAGTTCTTGCTCCTTCTTCTCAAGGTCGTGGAGCTTTGTTGTCAGTTCGGAATACTCTTGAAGGTACATATGAGGTGGATCCTGGAATCCAGCGAACCGTTCATTGAGAGCATCTATATTTTCCTTTGTCAGTCGTATCATATTCTGAATATTCCTCAGCTGGAAGAAATAAAGTTACGTCTCATCATCCACCACCCAAAAATATTTCATTAGTTGTAGGTGTCTTATTCAATCAACTCATTACCTCTGCCTCAGGGGTACCTCCACCCCCGTCGACAATGACGGTACCCATTTTGAAAACGACGTCAAGAATAATCTAGTCTTGAAAAGAGTGCGTGGGAAATACTTATAGTCAAATCTCCGTCGATCTCACTACCGTTGAGAACGCGACATGAGTTATTTTGCCCCACGTTACTGGAACAGACATCCTTAGTTGTGTTGCTGCTCAACTCCCTGGTTATATCTTCTTAGAATTGGAATCAGACGAGGAAAGGAACAACAATCGCTGAAAACGGGATGATGATATTCCGACTGGAGAAAGAGCTAAGTTTTGGCTTGGCTGTGATGAATAGCAGCAGCATATCACATTTATGATCCCATCACGCAGACATAAATAGAGTTGGGAGCAAACGAGAATAAAAACAAATATATTACTTCATATATTACTTCACATATTACTTCATGTATTACATCAACCAAGACATCATTGATTAACACTGAATCAGTCCCAACTGCATGCATGAACACAACTAAAGCGTTTCACAAACTTAAATTTGCGAATGTAAGTAGGAATGCATCAAAGCAAGGTGGCATTAGCTTGGTTATGGTTAGCACAGCTAATCTCAATTACTGAGTCACGCATACTTGCCTTATCAACAGTCGTGAGTTATCAAGAGCACGGGATATTATTATTCAACTCTCTCTCTCTCTCTGACTATGACAGTCAAAACAGATATCGTGTCTGCTGATAGAGTTTGTGGAATTTAGCGGATAATCAAATGCAATGTTTGCACACGGAGCTGAAATTTGAGTGCGTAATCCGATCCCTTTGCATTTTTAATGTGGGCTAGACAAGGACAAGTTGGTTTGTAATTCGTATAAACAATACATCTGCTAGTTAACTGTTTGGGTAGCAAGTTTGAGTGGTTTGTGAATACATTTTAAAAGCAAAATGTTCGTTCACATTAACTGCAATTCCCACCATCAGTTCATGTAGATAATAGTTATGTTTTTTAACTTTAAACAAAGTTGGAAGTACTAATTATAGTTGTATAAGAGCACAAGCGTCATACTATGCAAAAGTTTTAGGCAACGGAGATGTCTTTTATTGTCAAATTTTCGTCTTCTTTGTTCCTAGAAGTCAGATGTTGCTTCGTTGTTTCAAAGAGAATATAGAAGGCATTTGGTGAGACTGGCACTTATATCTTCACTCCAATCTTTTTGAAGGAAACCGAATTCTTGTAAGCGTTAAATTAGGTTAGCTGGAGAAAGATTCCCAAAAGAGGCGAAACTATGCGTCTAGTTTTCTAAAACTAGTAAGCTGCATATTACTCCATTTTTAGGCGATATTGGCAGTTAAAAATATTGAGGTTAGGTTGATTTATTACTTTGCTTTTTGTTTTTAATGTCACATTTAGGACTCCCGTGAACTAAGTCATTTTACACGTGGAGGATGGATCTGCTACAGTTTTCTTCTGTAAACACACACCATCCTGGTTGGAGAGCAATGCACTCAGCACTAAGAGTTGATGCCATTCTTAAAGATACCAGCGTTTCTAAACAGGCAATTTAAATTATGTCTTTTGGTGGTTTCATTGATTGAGGTAGACTTCTTAGTTTGCATTCTGAAGCGTCATGAGGTTACGTTGCTTAAAATTACGACAAATTTAGGTAATAAAACTTTCTGACAAAAAAATATAATGAATGGACTCTCTTTGTTTGTGTCTCTCCACCCATCTTCCATTTCCTATCGGAAATTTACTGTAAAATCTTTGCAAAATAAACACTTTCATTCATTTCAATACTGTTGCTGAAATTTTGCACTTTTTGTAATGAAGTTAATTTTCTCCTTAATTCATTCCAGCCAAGCACAGTAGAGACAGTCTTTTTTAGTCGTTTCAGTGTGAGACGGGCTTTAAATAAAGCAAGTAGCAAACCATTATAATTCTGATCACAAACTCACAATTAAACGCATACAAAACCAGACACAAACAACCACAGCATTAACTCTTCATCGAAGGTGTAATGAGTTTTCTTGAGCTTTATTTGCAATGCAATGCCCAGAAAAGAACTGAACTGTCCAAAACAAATGCCATTTTATATAGACTGGATACGTTCCATTATGTTTGCACTAGTCAAAAAAATGCAAAAATAAATGTGAATAAATTTAGTGCTACAATTAGTTTGAGGGGATTGAAGAGCAAACAACAGTCCGGATTCAAAGAAAATGGGAAACAGAATCAAAGGTCTTGTGTCTATCTTTTCCCTTTCTTGCATTTACTTGCTCGCTGTGTTGCGAGACGAGCATATGAATTTATTGTGTTCCCTCAGGTTTTCCTTTTCTTGCTATGCATGTCTAGGTATGTAACATGTGCAATCCAAAACTTCTCTAGTGTTGTGCATGTTCTGAGAAACATTGTGGCTTAGAAGGCACCCAGTCCCACTTCTAAACCAGCAACATTGTTGATTGCCAATGACCAAAATGTAACATGAAAATTTTAAACGGGAGATCGATTTTAAATCATTTGTTAATATAGATCTAATTGAGTTTTGAGAGGTTTGTAGTTGTAGCAATCGCCTCTCCGCTATTTAATTTCATTTTAGTGAAAAGCTTTTATTGGTAATTTTGACTTGGTACAAGTATTTTCTTATAGTCATGTCATGTCGCAGTAAGCGAGTTCTTGTAGAAGCATAACAGCATTCTCTTCTACTTATCCACCTGTCGTGTTGATTAGAAGCATTTCTTTGTGCCTAATGAGAATCTAAAATAGCATGAGATATTTTCAATTTCGAAATTGTGTATCAATAGCACTTTTCATTGGTTTTCTAAAGATATCAATTTCATTCATGTTGTGGTAGTACTCTCTAGACAGATATGGATGCGGAGAGACCTGCATAAACGGTATGCTTGTGGTTGTTGGTAAGACTTTTCTGTGTACATACATTACATGCCTACCTAGCACAATGTTATGAACGTGTTTGAGAGCGAAAAATATGCATGCATGTTGGGAAGTTGGGAGATACGCGTAGCATGGTTTTTGGAATGAAAACAAGAAACATTCCTTATAAAATATGTATATCTACTTCGAAAAGTAAAACGCGTGTTTGTATTCTACATGTGTAAAGTGTAACTATGTATGTACAAGAGTCTTCTTGATCCTGATCTGGTCTCTAAGCCCATATAGTGCGAGTAGTTCAGAAAAACCATATACAGCCCCATAAAAGTACACAATGTAATGCAGATAAAAATAAACGGTGGTAAGTCATATGAAGAGGAAGCAGACGCTTCGTAATTTATAGAATTAAAAAGTATACATGTGAAATAAATGCAAAAAAGTTATTATACAAATATTTGAACCCACTTTGATTCACACACAACCTCCAACTGTGAGTGGTAGGTAAATATCTCTTGCAATTTAATAATTTTAAAATTTATTCGTTAAAATTTCTCTTACTGCTCCATATTTATTAATTGTTCTCTTTACCCAGCAACTACGTAAGTAGATAGTCAATAACACTTTTGTTAGTCTGGTTAGCAAAGCTCAAGGGGTATCGGACAGACAAACATGGATTGTGCATTCTATTCGATTTGTTTCTTAATGATGACGGATAGAAAAGTTTGTGTGCACTTTCTGCTCACTCACACAATCCCTTTTGTTGCATTGCAATAGGAACGATGAACTAGGAAGATACATAAATGTGTAGCCAACCGGTGTGCAATTGCATTGGTCTGTTGTGGTTTATTTTGTGCCAATAATGATAATTATATTGATGTTCCTGGTAGACTCGAATGATGCCAATCCATTTCCTTTATAGTTGTGATTCTATTGAGGTAAAATGAACGGATGTCTTCCGGTTTCCTTTTAAGAGTGAGAAAAACAGACAAGAGAGTGTTGCTGACATTCTTATTTATTTATTTATTTCTACCAGGAACATCAATATAATTATCATTATTGGCACAAAATAAACCACAACAGACCAATTGCAATTGCACACCGGTTGGCTACACATTTATGTATCTTCCTAGTTCATCGTTCCTATTGCAATGCAACAAAAAGGGATTGTGTGAGTGAGCAGAAAGTGCACACAAACTTTTCTATCCGTCATCATTAAGAAACAAATCGAATAGAATGCACAATCCATGTTTGTCTGTCCGATACCCTTGAGCTTTGCTAACCAGACTAACAAAAGTGTTATTGACTATCTACTTAGTAGTTGCTGGGGTAAAGAGAACAATTAATAAATATGGAGCAGTAAGAGAAATTTTAACGGAATAAATTTTAAAATTATTAAATTGCAAGAGATATTTACCTACCACTCACAGTTGGAGGTTGTGTGTGAATCAAGTGGGTTCAAATATTTGTATATAACTTTTTTGCATTTATTTCACATGTATACTTTTTAATTCTATAAATTACGAAGCGTCTGCTTCTCTTCATATGACTTACCACCGTTTATTTTTATCTGCATTACATTGTGTACTTTTATGGGGCTGTATATGGTTTTTCTGAACTACTCGCACTATATGGGCTTAGAGACCAGATCAGGATCAAGAAGACTCTTGTACATACATAGTTTACACTTTACACATTGTAGAATACAAACACGCGTTTTACTTTTCGAAGTAGATATACATATTTTATAAGGGATGTTTCTTGTTTTCATTCCAAAAACCATGCCTACGCGTATCTCCCAACTTCCCAACATGCATGCATATTTTTCGCTCTCAAACACGTTCATAACATTGTGCTAGGTAGGCATGTAATGTATGTACACAGAAAAGTCCTTACCAAACAACCACAAGCATACCGTTTTTATGCAGGTCTCTCCGCATCCATATCTGTCTAGAGAGTACTACCACAACATGAATGAAATTGATATCTTTAGAAACCAATGAAAAGTGCTATTGATACACAATTCGAAATTGAAAATATCTCATGCTATTTAAGATTCTCATTAAGCCACAAAGAAATGCTTCTAATCAACACGAAGGTGGATAAGTAGAAGAAAATGCTGGTTATGCTTCTAACAAGAACTCGGCTTACGGGCTGCCGACATGACATGACTATAAGAAAATACTTGTAGCCAAGTCAAAATTCCAATAAAAGCTTTTCACTAAAATGAAACCAATAGCGGAGACAAAACACAACCTAGCAATACAAACTTCCCAACCAACAACTCAAATTCAGACTC
Organism: Orchesella cincta; assembly: GCA_001718145.1. Classification (NCBI taxonomy): domain Eukaryota; kingdom Metazoa; phylum Arthropoda; class Collembola; order Entomobryomorpha; family Orchesellidae; genus Orchesella; species Orchesella cincta. The sequence continues at coordinate 56,514 of LJIJ01001078.1, forward strand.
TATATACAATGAATTTCAAACGATCTCCCGTGTTAAAAATTTCATGCTTACAATTTGGTCATTGGCAATCACCAATCTTGCTGGTTATGAAGTGGCGACTGGGGCCTTCTGTACCGACAATGTGTCTCCAAGAAACAACTGCACAACATAGAGAAGTTTTGGATTGCACATTGTTGACATACTAGAACATGCAATAGCAAGAAAAGGAAACCTGCAGGGAACACACTAAATTCATTATGCTCCTGTCTCGCAAACACAAAGCGAGCAAGGTAAAGCTGCAAAGAAAGGGAAAAAGGATAGACACAGACCTTGTGATTCTGTTTCCCAATTTTCTTGATCTCCCAGGACTGTTTGTTTGCCTGCGTTCCAGATCCCTCAAACTAACTTGTTAGTTTACTAAATTTATTCAGCATTTTCTTTTCTGCATTTTTTCGACTAAAGTGGCAAACATAAGGAGCGTATCCAGTCTATATAAAACTGGCATTTTTGTTTTTGACAGTTCAGTTTCTTTTCTGGCCGCTTGCATGCACATAACGCTCAAGAAAACTCATTACACTTCGATGAAGAGTTAATGCGTGGTTGTTTTGTTTCTGGTTTTGGTTGCGTTTTAATATGTGAGTTTGTGATCAGAATTATAAATGGTTTGCTACTTGCTTTACTTTAACCGCCCGTCTCAACACGAAACGACTAAGAAAGGATCTGTCCTCTACTGTGCTGGCTGGAATGAATTTAGAGAAAAATTTAACTTCATTACAAAAGTGAATTTCCAGCAACGTATTGGATGAAATGAAGTGTTACATTTTGCCAAGCGTTTTACAGTAAATTTCCGAATAGGAGATGAAGATGGTGAGCGACACAACAAAGAGAGTCCATTGCATTATATTTTTTTCAGAAAGTTATTACCGTAATTTGTCGTAATTTTAAGCAACGTAATGCTCATGACGCTTCAGGAATGCAAACCTACGAAGTCTACCTCAATCAATGAAACCCACCAAAGACATAGTTTTAAATTGCCTGTTAGACGCTAGCTTCTTTAAGAATGACACTGAACTGCTAGTGTGAGTGCATTGCTCTCCCAAACACAAGGATGGTGTGTGTTTAACAGAAAGAAAACCTGTACGCAGATCCATCCTCCACGTGTAAAATGACTTAGTTCACGGAAGTCCTGAAATGAGACATTAAAAACAAAAAAGCAAAGTAATAAATCACTAACCTCAATATTGTTTACTGCCAATATCGCCTTATTAAAATGGAGTAATAATGCAGCTTACTAGTTTTAGAAAACTAGACGCAGAGTTTCGCCTCTTTTGGGAAGTCTTTCTCGCAGCTAACCTATTTTAACTGCTTACAAGAATGCGGTTTCCTTCAAAAGATTTGAGTGAAGATAGTAAGTGCCAGTCTCCACCAAATGCCTCCTATATTCTCTCTGAAACAAACGAAGCAACATCTGACTTCTGAAACAAAGAAGACGAAAATATCGTCAGA
>LJIJ01001079.1:0-57995 GCA_001718145.1 Orchesella cincta
TGTCTTGTTTGTGATTTGTGGTTTCCTCTTTTGGTTTTTTTTGTTTTTGGTTGTTTGTGGTTTGGTTATGTGTTGTTTTTTGTTTGTTCTGTTTTTTTTTTTGTTTTGTTTTTGGTTTGTTTTTTTTTCTTTGGTTTGTTGTTTTTTTTCTTGTTTGTTTGTGGTTGGTTATGTTCTTGGTTGTATTTTTTTGTCTTGCTTTTTGGCTTGGTTTGTTTTGTGTTATGTTTTTTTGTTCTTTTTGTTTTTTGTTGGTTGTTTTTTCTTGTTTTTGTGTTGTCTTTTTTGTGTTCGTTCTTGTTTTTGTTTTGTTTGTCTGTTTTTCGTTGTGTTTTGGTTCGTTTTTTTTTTTTTTGTTGTTTGTGGTTGTTTGGTTTTTGGGGTCGGTTTTTATTTTTTGTTTTTGTTTTTTTTTGTCTTTTCTTTTTTTTTGTTTCTTAATGTTTGGTTTTGTTTGTATGGGGTGTTTGTGTTTTTGTTGTTCTTTTTTGTGTTGTTTGTTTGTTTGTTTTTGTGTTGTTTCTTTTTTTGTTTTGTTTTTTGTTCTTTGTGTTGTTGTGGGTTGGGGTTTTTCATTCTTGGTTTTTTTTTGTTTGGTTTGGTGGTTTCTGGTGTTTGTTTTTCTTTTGTGCTGTTTTGCTTTTTTTTTGTGTACTCATTGGTGTTGGTTTTGTTGTTTGACCTGTTGTGTTTTTCTTTTTTTTGGTTGTCTTTTTTTTTTTGTTTGTTTTGTTGTGGTTTGGTTGTGTTAGTTTTGTGCTGGTTTGTTGTTGTTGCCATGTTTTTTTTTTATGTTGGTTTGTTTTTCTTTGTTTGTGCAATGCTTGTTTTTGGTGTGTTTGTTGTTTGTTTTTGTTTTTTTTTTTGTGTTACTTTGTCTTGGTGCTTTTTTTTTTGTTGTTTGAGATAGATTGTAGTAGAGGCATCGAACTTTATGCTCATCATATTCAGTTTTTTGTGCTTTCTATATGATTGTAGGTGCTGGTCCAATTCTTTCATGATTTAGTTGTACGCTGCATTACAGCCAAAAAGACCGCGAAAACACGCTCTTTAACCAAAAAGTTTAGTTTGCGATCCGACCCGGATCATATTTTCAGGGAGACAATATACACTAAAATCAGCACCATTTCTGCGTCGGATACGGGTTATGACGTAGAAAATATGATCGGGTGTGACTTCTACGATGTCATGAATGTAAGGGAATTTGCTCTAACAAATTTTGAGAATCGATAAAAAAACTTTTATAGACACCAAATCTTGTATAACTTATTGGAAACGGAGAAAATTCGTCTATACTGGCACAAAATTTTGGTTCCTTATAGTTAGTTTCAAAGTTAAACTCCTACTTGGCATTTCCTGGTCATCAAAATTTTGAAAACCTTAAGATTCACGACATCGTAGAAGTCACACCCGGATCATATTTTCTACGACATAACCCGTGTCCGACGCAGAAAATGGTGCAAATTTTAGTGTATATGGTTTCCATGAAAATATGATCCGGGTCGGATCGCAAACTAAACTCTTGGGTTAAAGAGCGTGATTTCGCGGGTCTTTTTGGCTGTAATGCAGCGTACAACTAAATCATGAAAGAAATTGGACCCAGCAATACAATCATAAGAACAAGCACAAAAAACTGAATATGTTACATAAAGTTCATGCCTCTACTATCACATTTAAAATTATGGTAAAAAATCGACGAAAATCTAGGTTGCGCCGGTCTTGCCTGTTTTGGTCGCATCCACGTGTGTTCCATTTCATCACGATGAAATTATTACAAGAATTCAGAACTCGGCCTTGGCTATTATCATTACATGTTAAAAGTAAACGATTCATAAGCTCATAATGTAATATCTCTCATTAGCAAACACAGCATGACTACTTTCTACAAACAGAAGCAGGTCCATATTATTTGAGAAGAATACGGGAAAAAGCTTAGACTAAAAAGTAGATAAAGGGATCGTGTCTAAGTACTGCGTTTGGTGACTAACCTTGAACTTTTTTAATAGGTAGGAACACACGTACACGAGGCTCACATACAATATTTGCCCTTCTAATGAGAAATAAGGATGAGTAGGGATAGCCAAAAGCATACCAAAACTCAATGATCTGCATCACAGCTCCTTTTCAGGATTTTGAAGAAGGATCACTCTCTCTTTCTGGAAGATCTTGGAACGACAGCCACTTTGAAGGTTTCAGATTTCACTCACAATCAAAATGAGGATGATGATGGGCATCATTTTATCCAACTAGCTTGTTTCGCAATATCCCTATTTTCTCGTGAAATAAATTCCATCAAAAAATAACTCGACCTATTTTCCTAAAAAGACCCGTGGAAAGTTTTTTAAGTGGGAAATAAATCATGAAGTGCTCCATCATCTTCCTTTTGATAGGAATCATCGTGAGCACGAATGGAGCAGCAATTATTCAAGTGGAACAAATGGGAATGGAGCAACATCCCGTTGTGACTGATGCTGAAGGTAAATCCAGAATCGTAAAACTTTTTCCTACATTTTATTTACTAACAAACTCCCATTCAAGTGGAGTGGAACAGATGTAGTTTTAAAAATTAACAAACTTTTAAGTGGTGATGCTAGAGAAAATACTTAACATTTCATCGCATTTTTTATATATATTAGGAACAAAGGCAAATCCAACTTTGGACACGGATGGGAGAGGTTTATTTGCTGACTTTTATCGGAATAAAACACAAACAGCAACGTCAGCAGGATTCCCTGGTGAGAGTGATCAAAGCGAGGATTTTGGAGATGCCTTCACCCACGCTGTCCTAAAAATTTCAGTGGCTCTTGCAGACACGGGGATACAAGCCATGCAGCAAATTCTCAAGACGACTGGAGATGAAATGTTGGAAGCCATAAGGATGAAAAGGGATGTGTGACAAGGTGGTCGGAAATGGTGAATTTATAACTGGGACGTGACTTTTGAACTTACTTACTCGGATTACTTTTTGGCTTGATGTTGATAAATTGTGTGTAGTTTTGGACTTTTGAATGTTGCTGGTGAAATGACCTCATTAAAACTAAGCATTGTTTTACTCAAAATATTATGGTGCTCATTCATTCCAAGAAAGCTGCTCTTGAGAGATCATCTTTTCATTCATTTGGCATGTTACAAACTTCAAGAACAGAAGTTGAAGTCTTGGAACAGGGTACTTTTTCATGGTTGGAACCCCTTTTTAGGAACTGTCTTAACTTTCCATGTGTTTGTCTCAAGCGATTAACTAAAACGTGGATGAAAGTGAGTGCAAATGACTATCAGAGTTTATGAACAAAGCAGATTACTGGTCAACTGTCATGTCGTTCGTTTTTTCAGGCTGTTTGCAAAATTTTGAATATTAGGTCAGATATGAGCGTCAATGGCATCATGTAGGTTTTATATCATAATGTATAAATCACTGGAAATGAAGTTGGTAATGAAATGAGTTTAATGAACTACTTAGGTACTTTGTGTAGCTAAATAATATCATTCTAAGCTCATTTGGGAAAGTAGCAGATGAAAATCGGATTCCTTTTACAACAACAAGCAACAGGCCTTTTCAAGATTATTTTACAATTTATGCCAAACACACACAACAGAACTTTTACTTTGTGATTACAAACATTTCTCAGGAATTAAAAGCTCGAAACCCAAAAGGTTTAATGACTTTCCAGAGTTGAATAAAACATATGATCATCTAATGGTAGTTCACTCACTCCAATAGGCATGCATAATTTTGTGTAGCGTATCAAATCAAAAACTTTGGGTTGTGATGAAATAATTAGTATTTTTCATGTGGGATTATTAATGAATGAAGGAAGCAACTTTTCGATAATACTCTGACAAACATTTTCTTTGATGTAAGCAAAAAGACTAACAATTTAATTAAAAAAGGAAGTAAGCTGCTAATCAGCTTTGAAAAGTTTACATTACTATAATAAGCATTGAAACCGGAAATTACAACTACGTGGTTTTGATCACCTGGCTGTAATTAAAGTATAAAGAGTTATTGAATATAAATTTCAAATAATGAAATAACTCCACGTCAATATCACTAAAACGGTTATATAAATTATATTTATAATATTGCAGGTGGATTTAAAATGCTGTCAGGTTAGGATTACTCATAAAGATATCAAAATAATAGCAAAATTGCTGCAATGTTCCAGGATGAGTTCGAAAAGCCCTCTACTGTGTATTCTTTACAATATTAGGATACAGCCGAGTTACGGACGAAGGTTGATTTTCTTTTACTGGAACCGGGCAACAAAGATTCTACCCGGATGCTATCTTTCGAGAAAAACCTGGTATCAGTCTAAACGAAAGCTGGTTTGGATTGCTGCTGACTAGAAGCACCGGTATGTGGCACCTTTTACCAACTAAACGACACAGGACCTGAACTGTTGTAGAAGTTTTGACTTCTAAATTTTAGGGGCAAAATCAGATTTTTAGTAAGACAATCAATAATAATTAATGGATATACTAATTGTCTACGGATCTCTGATATATGTGCTGCAGGATAAAAGGTTATGCAGTATCGTTTTTTGCTGATGTTGAGATTTAGTTGTACGTAACTTCCTGAAATTGTGATTGCCTATTTAAACACGAAATACAATAATCGTGTGGCATGTAAAGAAGAAGAAAACAACGTCCGGCATTGTTTACTTTGCCAAACAAGCTAATTTGTTTCCCAAGCTCGTGTAGTAGTTTATAAACTGGGATATCTTATATTGAGCAATGCACTGACCAAGAAAATTTTATTACATCAAACCAAAAATCAGCCAGAACATGACTTCTTATGTACATACACATCCCATTATTACAATTGGTGGTCATCCCCAATCATGCGCGTAGTTTATAATAAAAAAATTACACGAGATTTGTGATTTTTATCCGCCTTTGAATAATTGGTTACGGATGATGTGCGTAGAGCTCTGTAAATTTCCAAAATTTAATTTTAAATCAACATGATATTGTTGTTCTACATGTTAATGCAATTATTTCATCTGGTTTTAATTCTGTGACGCTGCATGCTGCATCATTAATATTGATTAAATTGAAAATTTCAAATCTGGCATGATTATTTGATGCAATTACCCATAACCTTCAGTTCATAAAAGCCATCATAATATTAGCAATTGCTTTGAATTTGCGTATTTGCTTAATTTATCATTATTTTATAATATGAAAACTTGCCTAATTATGAACGATCATGAAACATTGAAAAGACAATTCATGTCGGAATAATTTCAGTAAGAAATGAATTGAAATTGAGGTGAAATCCCTTGAACTTCATACTGCTGCCGAAAAAATACATGTACTAGTATTCATATTGTGGTATTATCCATAAACAAATTATAATAATATCAACATACTTAACTTACACTTTTCATCATGAATGTGTGATGTTGCCCATTGCATTTTTTCATACTATACTATCGTGGGAAACTTACCTGCGCTATACACAAAATTTGCATACGCAGCCAACGCAAATTATGCTGGAAATTGCGCTCACGTGTATTTACATGGTAAATTAGCTACATTGCGTGAAAGGAAGTCAGGAATGCCCATAACCTCATCGACATTGACGTTACCAGACGAGACTATGACTTCATTCACCTTTGCGCGAGGAATCATCTCAGATCAACTTAACATTACGGGTACACTAATTGCTTAGTATTCCTACCTAGTTTGGTTGAGGTTTTAAATTTAAACGAGCGTTTTCCATCACCAAAACCTCAGTACGAAACTGGCTTCCAGATTCAAAAGTTTAAAAAAGTGGTTTGGTGGTCAGATTTAGGTATTCTAGTGAGACCGAAGTATTCTACCTCTTTCATTTGTAATATAATTCAAAGTGCAGTTTGTCAGCAATGGCGTTGCAACAACCCCTTTTATTTGAGAACGAAACCTTCTGGAAATACCAAACGTTTGAAAGCAGCTATGAGTTTGAGCGAGTTGACATCGTCTACTGGAGAGATCTCTTGCAGAAACAATGGCTCCTTGCATTTTACGCTGCGGGAATTTACCTGGTGGCAATCTTTGGACTGGAGAGGTATATGAAAACTCGCAAAGCGTTTAATCTTCGAGTGCCCCTGATTTTGTGGAATGGGGGATTGGGAATCTTTTCTATTATGGGAGTTGCTCGAACTGCCCCCGTTATGCTGGAAGCGATCAAAGATCATGGAGTTATGCGGAGTATTTGCGTATTGTAAGCTATTTATAAATACACAATCCAAGTTCAAACGAATCTACGGATTATAATAATATTCGAAATTTACGATATTTTTTATAGAGACTTCCCAAATGTACAAATGACGTTTTGGGGACTTCTTTTCGGAATTTCAAAATTCATTGAATTGGGAGACACACTTTTTATTGTGCTTCGCAAACGGCCTTTGCAGCTCTTGCAATGGTAATATTCCTTTTTTCAATAAAATCTAGTTGTTTTTTAATTTTTTTTAAAAATTTAAATTTTTATCTTTTAATCAATCAGGTACCACCACATTGTGACGCTAATTGTGGTATGGATAACATGTAAGAGCACACAAAAAATTGACAAATCATTGACCGGAAGAAATTTTAGCAAAGTTTGTTTGCTTGATTATAACAACTTAACTATGTAGTTTATTACCTTATTTTTCCCACAGTACCATATGCCGAACCAGTAGGACAAATGTATATCGTAATGAACTACGCCGTCCATGCCTTCATGTACCCCTACTTCGCATTGAAGGTACTTGATATACTTTACCTTGTTGAATTAAAGATGTGTTGTTGTGTTGCATGAGGAAAAACTGACGTAAATATTGAAGAAATGGTCTGATACTTCTGATTTTTGATGGATGCTTCAAATATTTTTGTGTATTATTGTAGATGGCTGGTATTGACGTGCCTAAAAAGGTTGCGAATATGATCACGACCGCACAGTTTGCTCAAATGATTGCTGGTTTCTTGCTGAACGCTCTGACAATTGCCCTTCGTGGTAAGTTCAAGTATTATGGAATTATTGATACCTGCGTCATCAACATTTGCAAATGATTTTCTAAATTTTGCAATGTGTTATTTTTTGTTTTCGACCACAGGTTCTGGATATTCGTGCTATAGAACTCCAACAAGCATCGGGGCATTTTTGGCTGTTTATGGGAGCTTCATGATTTTATTTGGCAAGTTGTTTACCAACTCTGTTCTTAAATCAGAGAAGAGAAAAGCTGCCAAACAAGCCTGATGAGGGATATATTTATGCTGCTGACAACAACGTTTGAGAAAGGAAGCCTCCGAGCAAGATGTCCAGAACTGAACTGAAATTTTGACAGAAAGCTTGCTCAAACTAACTTCCCCGTTTTGTTGTTACAAAACAAAACAAGAGAAGAGGAGTATTTAATTTGTAATATTGTTTACTTTATATGACTTTGTTTGTCTTGCCGGAAACTTGCCAGGAAGGGATTCTTGGCTTTTGTTGATAGTTTAACTTATAATCCAAAATGCATGGAATAAACAATACTTTATATTCGTAGAGCGGAGCTGTCTTATACCTTCTATAATATTTAATACGTATTTTACTATCAAACCTGAGATCATCATCGAAATCATACTGTCATGTCATGAACTGATTCTGTTTGCATATCAAATCAAAATGACCTTGAACTGAATAATCCACTTTGGCCCTTGTCAAAAATTGGGAAAAAATGATCGATCTTGATCTTATTACACAAACTTCATCATTTTTATGAAGATTTTTTCCATGAATCGGAAAACGAATTTGTATGTATAAAATATGCAAGAATACGCTACCGATGAGTGTTTGATTATTGTTAGCAACATATAAGACTTGAATAGGTCATGTTCCTCCCGTGCGGTCGTAAAATTGAATAGACATGGAAATTGTATTCAAGTTTATAGCGGGGACATGTTATACGTATCTTCACAACTCTTTTGCATGCCTTTGCAGTGAAGAATCGACGAGGCAGTAAGAAGATTTTATGAAAATCAAGATCACCCAAGGGCAATATAAAGTTTGATTGGATTTGTGTTAAAAAAATGCTACCACATATAATACTCCACCACGGATTGCGAAACGTGATCGGATTACCATTAGTTTCACAAATATTATTTCCTTGCTTGCTTATTCAACCTGTTTCAGACAATATATTTTTCTACCTTTTTATGACAAGCATATATGCATTTCCTATTCCGTGCTGAAAATTTCGTCAAATAAAATGCAATCTATTAAGATTGCAGTATGTATAAAAGATACATGTAACTGTAGAATGTTTCTTGCTTTCTTCAGACTTGCAGCTGAAAAAATAGAATTGAAGTATTTTGATAACCTGGCACAAGTGCCAGGTGCCAGGCATGAATAGGTTCTTTATTCACTATTCTAGAATCTTGGGACAATATTGACCTATTTTATAACATTGTTTTTCTGATGGTGTAAAAAAATAATTAGCGTTAAAATTAAGGTAGCAAAAACTACAGAAGTTTCCTTGGTAGTATTGATCTCGTTGCATTTCCGAACGAGCGGATCTTTCCATTACAACTGATTTTAAATAGTGGTAGCGAAACTAATCTCTACTCTCATAATCATTCTACATTCCTAAGAATTTGGATGTCTTGTAATGAAGTGAAGTGCGTAGTGGAGCAGTAAAATCGCCCATATTTCCACAAACTACTTCTTTCAAGGTTGTTTGCACACAGAAAAGGTACCGAGAAGAGGAAAATTAAATTTCCTTCCGGTAACTGAGCTTTTAAGTGAGTCCATAACCAGACCAGCATCTCCTTCCGCTCACTCAGAAACATGAAGAATTCAAAACGTATACTGTTCTTTGAATCCCTTTTAAAAATGAAAAGGAGCAATATAAAATTCAAGAATCCCTATGCTACTTACCCTGCTCTGCTTCCGTTTTCTGCAAAATTTAATCCACAATAATGTATCTAGTCATGTGAGTGATTCTCCGAAAACTAGATTGAAAATCATGGGCTTTTAAATCTCTTTGAAGCTTTGATTTTGGATTCGTACATGCAAACAACTCAACAACACTCATATCACTCACATCTAAATTGTCCCATTGTCAAACAAGTTTCGTTATAAACAGTCGGAATCACGTAACAAATATCTACATTGTGTGCTATTGGATTTGTAATTTAGGAATCAATGAACCTTATGCGTTCAACATTTATATAGTTTGCGATTTTCCAAAAATCCTACAAACACACTCAGGTTTTGCAAATGTGTATCAGCATCGTGGAGATATAGATTTAATCACATCTAGAGTTATAGAGTACTTGATATCTTCCTATTAACTAGATATTTATTATTGCTTTGATACTGTTTGACGGCAATGTATTCATCCTTGTTATTAGTAATACGAAGAAATATCTTTACTTACATTTCCTTCAAGTTTTGTTTGTTCACTCGCACAACAATATTCTGAATGTAAAATATATACATGTGTACATATGTGCAATAAATTTAATTTCGTAGGAAATATTAAATTTCTAATTCTAAGAAAATATCGTATGCCTATATTCTTTGATGTGACATTGCCTCAATATTCGCACTCCTGTTTTTTGTTGCCAATATTTTCCAGCAGCCTTTGGTTGCGCACAATCTTAAACGTATCGTTGACACTTTCAACGATAAATAAAAATATGGATTTTAAAGGTTTAAATCAAGATAGGTATAATATTTTTTTTAAATTCGTATGTTTGTGTTGCGTGAGTAACTTTGCTGCATTAAAGTGTCATTAAAAAGGTTGGAGGCGAATGTAAAAATTTATTGTTGGAGTAGGTGTTAACTGGATAGTGGTTATTCTGTGATGTTTCTAAGCAAATGCACCTCAATTTAGAAATTACATTTTTGGAAAGTTTTGATATAAACTAACAATAAATTCGTAAAAACGTTTCAGGACAAGTCTCCTAATATCTAATATTTATGAAATGTTCAAGTGTTTAGCTAACTGCTGAAATATATTTGGTTCAATGGTTTTTGGGGGCAATGTACGACTCCCATTTGATACTGTGTGATGGCATTGTGTTGAAATACAAGTGGGAGCCAAGCACTAAATGTATTATATAGAAATGTCCCATTAAAATGGATTACTGGACGACACTTCCTTCTCACAACTACCAAAATAAATAGAAGTTATGCATATTACGTAGAAATTGAAGAGTCCCTTGAGATTCCTTCCGTTCCACGCACCTTCTGAATTATTCTGCCTCATGACAAATATCCACATCCACCCAGTCCGTTCCGTAACAGTAAGTAAATCATTTTTTCATGTATTTTTTGCGACTGCTCCTGACAAAGACGTATTCAGAGAACTCACTGTAGCCTTTTCCTAATTCATCACGTCAGAAAGCCATATGCTTTGTCAGTCTGGAAGAGTCACGCTTTGTCGTGTCCACTGATGCATCGCTATAAAAGCTGACAACCTTTGACAAATCATCTCACAAGATCCCATCCCATTCCCACTTTGAACTGGAAGCATTGCATCGTTCCCGACAGACTAAAGGACCTTCCAGAAAGGAACAAATGAAACATTATGGACACTTGTGAGTGGATGAAATACGATGACATCAAAAGCATCTTAGTCAATTGGATGAAGGTAAAAAACATATTGCATTAGTAACAGTAATTCTGTCGAGTGAAGGTTGCAGGAAATTTGCCTACTTTGGCTTATTTCCCAGTCTTTCTGATGATGCTGAGCTTTGGCTAGCTGGTTAGTTCAATGACTACATCACAAATTAACTTTTAATTCAGATTTCATCTCATCATGGATATTACGAACTAATGACGTGTTTCAAATCTTCCAGGGGTAAAAATAACGGTACATTTGATTGAAATCTATAGAAGAAGTTAAAAGTATCTCTTGCAAATCACAATGGGAAACCTTTTTTAATTCATTTAAGTGGATTATCTTTGGTTTAACTACCTAGGGAAATTTTCTGAACGGTTTACAGTACAAAAAATGGAAATTGACGTCAACTCAGGCATGCCTAAATTTTATGCCAAAACTTACGTCTGAACTCATTGAACGGCTTTTGCAAGCCGTGTAGTATAATGCTACTTCTATAACATGGCATAAAAGGAAATCTACCCCGTTTTGGATACAGGATACCATTTGTTTGATGATCCAGAGATGAAACCAGCCACAGCAAAATTATATAAGGCTAGGTTGACTTTGATTCGGTAGGTTTGGTATTTTATCTGGAGCAGGAAGTTGTCTAATCCAAAAAGAACATAAAAGGCATCCACTTCACTTTGATCCTCTGAACATCTAATTCGATTTTTTCCGTCATTTCTGACACGGTTGACATCCATTTGTAAATATGTAATAGGACATGAAACTAAGGAAATTGAATATGTTGCACGCCGTTTATAAAATTTTCAATTGTAAGATATTTTTATACTGATAGATTTGAAAGGATTTATAATCCTAGTAATTGAAATTGACACAAGTGTAATCATTAACTGTGCCCCGTTTTAAAATGAATAATTGGTTTCAATTTCTCATTGAATCTGATTGCGATTGAGGTTTTTTATAAAAAACACGTAATGTAAACATATGCCCAACCTGTTAGCTTTTCTGATAAAATAACCAAACTTTCTCCCATTTTCCTAAGGTACTTCGTGACTTATGGGAAAATTCGCATCACATCACATCAGTTTTCTTTTTTCTCCACTCGAACAAAATCTGCAATATGGATTATGTATATATAAACCCTTCGTAAGAAATCATTTTTATAGATCAAATGGAATTAGGGTGACAATAATAATGTACCAATGCCAACTTTAAAGGAAGGGAAATAAGCAGAAAGCTACTATTCAAGAAACTGCGACGTAATCTCCTTAGCTTACGTTTGGAAGATCCGTATTGATTCACTTTTGGGGCATGCTGAGACCTAAGCGTATTTTGGCTTGGAAAAACCATCATAAACGAATGAAGGTCACATATCGGTACCTATTCCCCTCAAGTAAAGCTTCCGAGCATGACATTTGAAATATGATGTAAAATGTAATAAAAACTATGTTTGCAAAGTGCACCTATTCAATTTCTGTTTGAAGAGTAGAAAGATCATTAATTTGAGCCGTGTTGGAATGTTATAAGACCATAAATATAAATTTAATTTATTTAATTGCTTTTCACACAAACTCATACTCTACGATACATCAAGGTACAGTGTTTTTGCTACTGAAATGTATTCCACTAAGAATTAATTATGCAGGAACAGATCTACCTTATAAATGTGGTATGGTGTGGTGCAATTCCTCAACTTTAGCAAGAACGGAACACTAAATTAACTAAACTACTTTTTGATCTGACTTGTTGGAAAAGTAGTTTTTATCTAGATTGCATACACGAGGCTAAAGTAAACAAGGAGTGGTTTAACTTGATAACAGCTTACTCCGATTACTTAAGCACTATATAAAATAAGTTTTTTAGTATTATACAATATAACACATTTGAAATATATATAAGTACATACATGATGATTGCGATGTGGTAGTGACGACTAAGACAATAAAAGTACCTACATACGTGACATGAATTACTCTGTACACTCGGATTTGTGCAGTACAGTAAAAGCAACGTTCTTTATATAATAACATTCCAGCCAGGTACAGTTTACATTAAAGTACACTTAACATTTAGCAAAAACTTTCGAGCTTAATTAATATATGGATGATTAACGAGATATGCTAACTCGATTATTTTTACAGTTGAGAACTTATTAGCGACCCTGATCAATACATTACACTTTATTCTTGAAAAGTACATTTTCATAGGTTAATAATTTGTTTACCATTGTAGAATACGTATGAATACATCAAAGGAATCCGATCTAATAATTTAATTATATTTAGCAGACTAAATATACAAAACGAGCGACGTTTTCTTTAATCAACTTTCTATTCGGCATAAAGAGAAAGAAACAAGAGGTCGACTAACTTTGTTGCCCTATTTCCTTTCTTTAATGATACTACCAAGTAATGAGCTAGTTACCCAACTTCTACTTAAATATTACTTTCCTAAATTGTTGCTCAAATGGAATTATTTAGCTTTAGGATATAAACATATTATATTTTCGTATTTCATAACTAATGCAAATACAGCAAAATGTTTAGTATGCTGGTGCATGCTTTCACTTCCGCTTTCATCACATTTTGCTTCTTCATCAGCTACATGTATTGCGCATTTTGATTAATTCCACTGGAATAAGTACTATATAAGACCTTAGTATAATACTCCTAAGTACGTATTTCTTGGCAGAAAAGGTTACAAACTAAAATACAAAAATACACGAGTTGAGTCCTTATGAATTACTGATGACAGCATAATTATATACTTGTAAATTACTTAAATATTTAGCAGAGATTGCACAAATAATGGAAACCTTAAAATTACCTAAAGAATGGAAGAAGGATGGATCTACGCTACTAAATATTTTTTTACCAGCCAAAGCAATCCTATGTTGGTATTTAATACATACAGTCGGTCTAAAATTCTACATTTTCCTCATGTGTCATGAGTTTTTCGAATCCCGAATTGATTTACAACATTAAATAGTACTACTATGCATTCCATCTAAGTATATCAAAATATTTCACACCTATTCACATATTAAACCTTCAATTGCGTCGCAGTTTTATCCTAGTTATGCTTGCATAATATTCCATTTCTACATGAAAATGCGGTTTACGTGAGTTCTGAACCTTTATAAATTCTACCCACGTTGCTCCATCAATATAATCGAATTTCAGGTATTCATTTCTCTTTTAAACCCTTTTTAGATACACGACGAAGCCACTCCCGAAAGTGGATGAAGGTTATGATGATTTATTCCATTTCCAGTATCAACTAGTAGTGCTGTTTTCTCCACCTCATTATTTTGTTCACCTCCACAGCTCGCAGGAGCTGCTCCCATCAAACTATTCCCATTATTGGCACAATGCTGCTCCGTCTGGATGAGCTCAACTTCAGCGGAAGCGAGGAACCTTTGTTTCTGACTCAATTTCCGGGTCGTCATCTCAAACTCCCCCTCAAACCCTTTGGCAGCCCCATTATTCGGTGAGGGCATAGGAGAGCGACTACTCCCATTCCCAAATGGATGCAGTTGCTGGCTATTCTGACGTGATCGAGGAATAGCCAAGGTATTGTTGAGAGTGGATGCTCGGGAGATCTGTGTTCCATTTTTTATTCGGTCAGCATAAATGTGATCTGTGTGACCATTACATACGTACCGTAGCCCTGGGAGCCCCGCGAAGGAAATGATTGTGATGATGATGATGACGAGTGCGACGATCAGAAGAGCAGCAGCAGAAAAGATGACGATTGAAATGCTAGAATGATCAAAAGAGACGAGGATGAGCATATCATTCCATTGCAATGGAAATAGAGATCATTATTGAACGTAAAATGAGATGCTTTCACGCCGAGCACTGAACCAAAGCACTCTCCACATATTTCTACAATGGAGATTAGTAGGACGGAAGCTTCGTGAAATGATAGCCACGTTGCAATTAGAGCTTCCTGTTTTGAAATTCATATGCGTAGACAAAACATAAAACTGCAGCCAAATGTAATGTATGTTAGTCTCCCATTTTACAAAAGGGAAAACATGCCCACATTTCATTTGCATTACAATACATGACCACACACGTTTCCCATTTGTAGTTTTACTACTTGTTTTGTCCCTCATGAATACAATGCGATGGGGAGCTTTTATGTTGTGAATGTGATTCGTGCATAACTATAAAAAATATTTGGGGGATTTAGCTCCAATTTGAGTCACGTTTTAAGTCATGATCATCATCATCTTAAGAATTTTCCTGAGAATAGCTCACAGCTTTTGGTGTTGTGGTAAAAAGCTAAAAATACATGGAAATTTTTTGCACGTAGGTTTTGACAAATTTTACCTATTTATTTCTCAAGTTGAGGAGACAACCGAAATAGTTTATGACATGAGCATTTGCATTGTAAATAGGGAGGATATCTACGCTGTCTGTGTTTAAAATATTGAGGTAAGGCTTTTGAAATGCTCTCAAACATTATATTAACTTATTTAGGCATATAAATGTCTAACGTCATGTTTGACGCTGACGCCATTCTCTGTTTGTTCCATGTCTGGAATTTTATCATTTCGAATTAAAATGAAGAGAAATGGAATAAATTAAACTTTTCACTTTCCAAGGACCTATTCTCTGTATTATTTGACTTTCACAATTTTTTTTACTTGCTGAATAAAATTAGAAAGTTTGAATGAAACTAAATTAAAAGAATTTTGCAACTCGGACAGCTCATTCCTGTCAAAAGTCAACATGTTTGACTTTGACGTCGAATCAAGCGTGTCGGTGACGCAACATTTTTTTCATTACCTTTCTAAAAGTTCCACTGACACAATACAACGTGATGGGGTTGATACAAGAGTTGATAAAAGATGTGCAAAATCCCACCATCCGAATCCAATGCCAGATGAGATTATAATGTTCCATCGCATTCGGGTAGTAGTAGAACCAGATGAGAAACACGTGAGATGGGAAGAAGCACAGGGCAAAAATGACTACAAAAGAGAGAACCATTTTGGCCACCTACAAAAAAAAACAAGTCAGTCATGCTTCTATATTTGGGTTGACTTTTGATGCATAAAAATTTTACATATTTTTATACCGGAAGTTGCACACTTTTACAATTTGACTCATGTTATATGGTCATCATCATCATTCCAGCTGATTTTATATTCCATTTAAAATGCTGTTTATTTATTCAGTGAGCTCAATATACGTTATTGCTTTTCACCCATTTCAAAAGACGGGATACGAGTTGAAATTGAAAAATCAATAGCTTTACCCTCCATATCTGCAGCTCTTTGTGTGAAGTACATGTGTATGACGTAGTTCCAAAGAAAAGAACAACGACAGCTATTTTGATGGTATGTCTGGGTAGACATGTGTATTTATTGAGATAACATGCTCCTGCCTTCCTCACAAGGATGTTCAAGTCAAGAGGAAATTGAAAACCGAGCTTGGTTTCATATCATCATGTATGTGTAATATTGCTCTATTTGATGGGCAGAAAAGGCTCCCATTTTGCATAATTTCTTCTCATCCTACATGTACATCAGGAGCATTTCATGTAAACCATTTTTGAACGCTTTGTACCTTCTTTCGTGACTGAATCTGTTTCGTTTGTCCTTGGGCTTCACCAGGCATGTTCCTCGTGGATTGGAGAAGATGATGAGCCATGATGATGTAGAATGTGGCAATAAAACACAGGGGAATGGCATAGTACACCAGGAATTTGAACATTACGACCACCTATAAAAAAACAAAGAGTAAAAGCTCATATTGACTTTCGTAAAAGAAACCCTATTTTCTCTCAGTTGATATTTAGCTGGGTTTATAGGCTGCGGTTGCATGGAATGTAATGCAGTCTTTTCACTTTGGTGTTCATTGCACGCCTCTTTCAATCTAAATTCCGGTTTCATTGCGAAATAACAACGTACTTAAACTCAATAAATCGGCTCAATAATCATGAGTATGCATGCGTGAGACTATCTGGCTGGATCAAATTGAAAGTTCATATGAAAATCAATCTCTATCCAAAACGATTCAACAGAAAACAATATGGTCCACCCACACCCTTTTCTACTTGGAATGAAAAATGTTGGGAAATTGCTTTCGCACTTTCTCCTCTAAACAAACATTGAAAGTGCACCGTTTCAACTGGAAATAATAGAGTAGTAGTCTGTATGAAATGTGGAGGTGGTAAACCACTCACAACCCTGTTGAATTGTAATCAGCCCAGGAAATGGGAATAAAAGATGATGAGACACGGAATACAGGTTATTTCCTGCTTGTCTACCTTAATACCTACGTATTTCACTTGAAGCTAAGTTCTTGGAACAGATGGGCATGTTTTTATAACAGGAGCATTGCTCGGATTGCAAAAATCTAAACTTTTCAAAAGAAACTACTCTAACCGTATTTCCGGGTTGGGAACCTTTTAACTTGAGCTTTTTCTTTTAACGGAAAATGTTCAACAATTTTTCATAAGCAGCAGCACTAAACCAGGAGCTTAATTACTTGGGAAATTGTATACATGGGTTTAATTAAAAAATATATGTGTGTTCAACACATACCTTCGGGTACGCGTCTGTAAGCTCCGGTGGAAATCTGGAAATAGGAAAAAACATTTGGTTTTAATATATTAAAACATGGATGGTTGTTTCAAATTCTCTATGGGTTTATGTTATAATTTTGCAACTTACGGGTAGCAGACGTCGTAGGTGTGATTACTGCCTTTGTCTTCCACCGTCCAAATAAAGGAGAAGATTAGAGACGGCAAAGCGAATAGAATTGAAATGAGCCAAATTCCTAATTGGAACAAACAAGTGTTGGCGATTAGGATTAGGAGTGAGATGAAGAGAAAGTTGAGTTTATTCATTAGCAGAATTCACACACAATTTTAATTTCCCAAACTTTGTTTTTGTTTTGAAAAGTTTGAACTTGAATAATATAAATAATTAGGCAGGTTTGCCCAAAATGGGAAAAAAGTTATACTAATTAACTCAATTAGCAAAAATTCTTACCAATAATGGTGATAAAAGTGACCCTATTAGCCCTCCTGCCTGTTAGCTTCCTCATCGGATCCACAATAGCAAAGTACCTATCCGCACTCAAGGCCGTGAGTGTGAACACGCTTACCCCGATGGACAGATCTTTGATAAACTCCGAGAACTTGCAGACAACCACTCCATACGGCCATGATTCCACGGTGTAGACCGTGGATGTAAACGGCACACAAAAGAAGATGACCAGAATATCTCCCACAGCTAAACTGCAAATGTACCTGCCCCCAACAGAGGTCCAAATTGACCTAATTAATATGCCATAAAGCAAGCGCTATGTATAGAAAGAGGTGAGATGAAACCAAAAAATAAAACGGGGCGAAAAGAGAAAAAAATGAAAAAAGCTTAAAAAAATTTAAAAATGCAAGTAAAATTGAAATTGTGTATTTTCAGGCACAAATGGTGAAATTAGGGGAAAAGTGACAAAAGAGCAACAAATTACAACATTCATTTGGGAAACCCAGCACGAGTCAAAGTTTTCATTGAAATTCAAACTAAATTCAATTCAACTTGTAAATTCAGCTCACACTTTTGAAATTATCGTCATTCCAAGAAAATTGTGTCATTAGGTAGTTAACTGTGAAGACATTAATATTTTTAGAATTCTTTGAACTACATCATCCTACAATTCAAGTTATTACGAATGAGGAGTCCGTATGACATGCAATCAGAAACACAAAAGATAAGACAAGCGAGCCCAAGTAAATAGGGAGAATGAATGAGGAAAAGTAATCAGGCATGAAAGCTGGGTAAGTGCCGTCCGCCCTATTCTTCTCAAGAATAAGCTGTTCTCAAGTTCTACAGAGAACACATCTCATTCCGTATTCATTCGCAGAAATTTCTCTTGTGCGACGAGTCTTTATCCTCGAGCATACCTTCCTTACTTACATTTTATATTACACGCTGTTTTTAACTGTAGCACTAATGAAGCTCGTATATTTACAAAAGGGGAGAAAGGAGGTCTCTTGGAAGGAATGAACAAAGGGGTTTGAGTCCTCCTAAAATAAAAGTTGAATTGATCTGTTCCCACACGACTTTTTGTAAGGGAATTCGGCCTTATTTCAAAGGAGAAAACTAGATGAGCTTAAAAAGAGAGAAAGCTGGAGCTAGGGCATTATTGCTGAATTTCACGTTTCTTAGAACTCTCCACTTGTCTTTGAAAGTGCACGGGGAAATGCAAAGTTACAAGGGTAATCTTTTCACGTTTTCAAATGCAAATGAAGGGTAAACGTAATACTACCTTGTCTGCTTGTTCCAAGAATTTTTTGGGTGATTTGGATCTGCTCAATTGCACACTTTATGTACCTACTTATTACTTACGAAATTCGGAGTTAGATCAGCTAATTTTTCCATAATGTTTGTTTAACCGCTTAAAACTTGGGAACGACTAAAAAACTCGATCAATCAAGCGAAGCAAAGACAAACATGGTTTGTAAATCAGACAAAATTCTAAGAAAAAGTAATTGCTACTTTGTGTTATTTTAGGGAATTTTGTCATTGTTTTGAAGTAAAAAGTTTGCCGAGCTTGAGAAGCTACTTTATAAAATACAAAAACGTTCACATTCTAATAATAAAAAATTGTGAGACTTCACGCCGACAGACGTTTTCCAGAAAAATGTTTAAAAATATATTGTGTACAGGTGAGCTTTTCAGTTGCATGTTGTAGTAGGTTTGTTCGTAATAAAAATTATGACAGCAAAATTAATACGAAAACGTCAAAAGAAAAAGAGTATATTTTCACACTAGACAAATGATATTTAAGCAAAATACGAAAAGACACAAAAGCATTTTATGCAAAAACAGGAACATTTTGCGTAGGTGAAAGTGTCAACTATAGTAATTGTCTTGGCTTGACTTACATATTCGGAACATTTCGCATAGACCTATGCTTGAGAAAGATGACAATCAAGGTCCCATTCCCGATGACCCCAATGACAAAAATGATAGCAAACAAGACAGGGATAATATACGTCTCAGGTCGTAGGCTATACGGCACATAAGCCTCGTCTGATGAAGGTGTCGCTCCCGGAGCGTCTGTAAAGAAGATGGATGTGTTGACAGAGTAATTTGTTGCAGCGTCAAAAAGAGCTCCTCCGTGTGACTCCACTCCAACTATCCAACGCCCTGTCTCACTGAGTCCACCACCTTGATAATTTTCTGTGAGAGTTGAGTCGTTGAAAGCCACTTCGTCTTGGATTAGACTCATCATCATTTGGTGTTGGGAAGCTGTTATTTGTTTCTGAGATTCCATTGCTGACTAGCACGCCACCAGGTATTTTTCGGGCTTCAAAATCTTTTTGCTTTTTACAGTTTTCTCGCAACTGTCAAAATGGTAGTGGGCTATAACTCTCCCGAGAGTTGTAAGAAATTGGGATCCGCGAGGTGTAATTTAGCTCTTGTTCCACGTGACGGGCCTATTATTTCTCCAAAATGTGGGCTTAATGATGAGGCTGCGAGCGAGCTACAAAAACAAAATAATAAGAACACACATGTTACATATTATTAGGCTACGGATTGGTGAGTTGGAAATATTTTTTATTTCTCCGCTAATAAAACTAGAGGAGCATGTCTAGAATTTCATCTTACAAACATAACATTCCATTGCTGTTTAGAAATGTATAAAGGGGCTCGCCTTCTTTTATTTTGTACGAGAAACCCGAGTAAAAGCTATTTCTCATTGTGGAAGATTGGCAGAGGAATTCTCAGCATTTTTCTGAGAGCGGTTCATCCCAATTTCGGGGAACTATTTCCCAACTTTTGTAACACCCAAAACAGACATGGAGTCAAAAACGATGTGGAATTTTAGGGAGAAAGTGGGGAAACGATTTATAGTTCGGGACTTGCGTAAGGTCATGCAAACTTGCTACTTCCCAACATAAATATTTTTGGGTTGATTTTTATGCGGGTGACGTCATCCTCATTCAACGTCTCGCTTTTTAGCTACACAGCGCATTTGAATAAGGATAAAAGGAGGATTTTGCTATTTCACAAGTTCATTGATATTTCTTGTTTTCAATCCATTAACGAAGAGTTACCACACCTTGAAGCTCCCGATAGCTTCAGGGTGTTGCTCAAGACCGAAATTGTTGATACACCGTGAGATCCAAACAAACTTAAGCCGTTTCCCTTTTATTTAAAAGTTCTCCAACAAACTTTTGACTTTCTTCATGACAGCTTTTGCCAAAGCTAAATTTGCACAAGGAGCTACCACCCACCTAGATTATATTTCTTTGAAAACCTTTGGCTTCAAAAACCTTTCAACCCTTTCTGAACGGTTGGCTGATTTCTCGAGTTTAAATGTCGATTCAATGACACACGTGAAAATCTACTAGAAAAGCCAAACCAAGACATTTCCTTCTCAAGCTTTGAAAAAATAAGAATAAGTCTGTTTCAAGTTTCCCCACTTTTTCCAAGACAGAAAAATATAATAATATTTTTATGATTTGAATTTGAATCCAGGCCAGGTGAACATAATATTACTATTCATCATCATTACTCAGAGCTAAGAGAACATCGTAAAAATCTAGAGCTCTCCACGGAACCACTAAACACACACGTGAATGGTTGCATGCAAAGTTAAACCATTTAGGTACATACTTTCTTTGCTTTTTCCACAAGAAAAAATGAAGATTGTAATGATGACACACTCGAGAAGAATTTCTTGACTACAGAGTAATTCTGATTTATGGAGTGTTTAGTGTAAAAAACGTAGTTTTGTTGAACTTGCAACTTTTGATAAAATTCACATCACATCGCCAAAAGTTTGTACAGGTGCGGAATTAAAGATCTTCTTAACCCTGGCGAAGAAAAAACGTCCAAATTTTTATTTAGTATTCCCCTGCTGATGTCAGATTTGGTGGGATGAGGTGTTTGTTATGTTTCTTATCACCATCATGAGTATAACGCCTAAGTTTGTTATCTTTCTGGAGAAGTACGACACGAGGTGAAAGTTAAGTAGGTCAGTAAGCAGCTTTCACCCGTGATTCAAAGAAATATTTGGATGTACATTATTTATTTTCCCACCAAACAGAACAGTTCATGAAGTGTTCAGAAGCAACTTATAAGGGTTCCTGCTAGAATTTTTTTGTGCACAAAACAAAACTGCCAACATCAAAGATGTGTGATGCTTTTAGCGAGCAAGGATTTAGCTAAACGCTGGTGTTTGTTAAAAGTGACCGACTGGATTGCTCCAAGTTGTTTATTTGTGTTGTCCGGAGGCTTTTAGGAGCTAAGTAAAGCTCCAAGAATTAATGCTTATCCACGTTCTAACTGATTCACGGCGACAACGGAGAAAGCACGAATTGGCACATATCAGCTGCCTCCACTCGTTCAGATGGGGAAAGAAGATTAGTTGAGAAAATTGGAATCTGGTGAAAGTTTCTAGAAGAAAAAACTAGAACCCATATAATTTTTAAATGTTGGGGATTTGAAACTACTCAAAAGCTTCTTGTGTTGATTTAGAGCTTCTCCCTTTTGAAACAGTTTGAAAGAGATAAAATGTGGTGTTTCTTCGAACAGGGTCAAATCTCTGTCAAATAGAAATTAAATGAAAAACTCAAATGAAATATGGATAGCTTGAAGTTCAGGTAGAGCTAACAACTTTTTTTCTGTAATTTGATATATTTCTTGTTCTTCAGTGTCAATATGTGTTTTGCCACATTTCTTTGATAGAACGAGCCAACTACTGACCGCGTATACTCGACTACCTGTTAGTTTCAACAAAATGAAAGTTGCAAACTTTCCCTTGACCAACAACCTCAACTAGGAGTCCAATTGAAAACAATTTTGTTTGCTGTCTCTTCGCCACACTTTTGTGGGATCATCTCGAAAACTCTCAAAAGTGTAGCAGCTCCACTTTCACTTTCTTTGTGGAAGAGATAGTCATATCCAAATCAAATCCACAATAACTTATACCAACACCATATATATATCCCACATCACATTGTTCTGTATATTGTGTAGTTCAGAGTCCAGCACAATATATATTGCGGATTGAGTGAGAGCCATTCATTCATGCCCTGTTGAATTCCAAAGAATTGAGCCTCTCTAAAATAAAATGGGAAAGTAAAACTTTTTCTATCTCACTCTTGATACAAAAGTCAACCCAAAAAGGCAAAAAGAAGTTGCTTTATCTTCTCCTCCCTGCCCTGCTGCAAATGTGTGTGCCTACTCTCTTTTTACAAAGACTTGGACCAATATCACTTTCTCTCAGATTTCTATTATGAGTTTATGACAACATGAGCTGGATTGAGCTATCCCAGTTGGATTGGGATTGGTGGTGCAATAAAAACCTTCCTATTCAAGTGTCTATCGTCTATCCATCACTTTCCCCCTTTTTAAGATGAACAAGAACCCAAAATAAGGTCCAGTTGTGGAACCCCTTTTTGCATATATATTAAGTATATAATTCATTCATCTCGTGGGATGTACCTATATCCATTCTCATAACAAAGCATTCCTTTACCCTTTGTGATTTTTTACTTCGAAACACAAACAATTCTGGTATGCATGCCTATTGAAAGTGAATGCCCTCTTCTTATTCTTCCCGGCTATATTTACATTTTGGGAGAAAATGAAAACCTTTTCGCATGTAAACCCACAGCTCATCCGTTTTCCCGATTAGATTTCATTGTTGTGGGTGGCTTGTCTGGTGGCCTTTAGCAAAACTCCAAATCCAAACAAATCCGAAGAAAATCGTTATATTTTCGCAGTGCTGTGTACTTTTGGTTCTTAATCTTATTGTGGGGTTTTCAGTAAAGATTTCAGAATAATAATATGTTAAGCTATAAATACTTTCTCAATAAAATGAACCCACCACACATTTATCAAAAGCCAAACTCTCTTTCTGACAAACCAGCACTTTCTTTAGCAGCCAAGCATTATCTTTCTGTCGTCCGGAATGGAAGAACCGGGATTCCTGTTTCCTGCTCACAACAATCCGACACAACAACTGGAAAGTTCAACGAGACTTACTTGAGTTCAAGGAAACACCAAGACTGTTCATTTCATGCTCAAATCCCACAACACATCATTATCCACGTCGTTAGACAGACAAGGCTTAACTTTAAAGTCTTATTTTCCCCCAGTGAGTCTTAACCCTACACAATTCAAGTATTCTTTCCATTTCCATCTGCAATCGAATCTTGCAGATATACGTCGACTTATGTCTTGCTTTTTATCAAACATTTTAGAGTTTCAGACAGATTCTTTTTCCAGTGACAAAAACTTCCTCGAACTTCAGTTTGAGACTGTTATGTCCCAAATCTCCAATCGGACTAGAGTGTTTTTAAAGATGGAAAAAAGTTGAAGTTTATATAAAAATTCAACTTTTATTATTTGCTACTTGTTAAACATGATTGACTTTTTGAGAACTTTCATAACTCTCCAAATAATATAATGCAGTGGCATAAAAATAGACTTGGAAATGCATAAAGGGAAAGTAGTTTGTTGTGTTGTGCAAGAGCAACTAAATTACAGAGTTTGAGTAGACAACAAATAAAATTTTCCTTGGTTCTTGCACAAGCCTCAACTACACGACAAAACAAGTCTTAGGTACTCTATTTGGTAGCCGGTTCTGGCTGCAGGCAAATCTTGTTTGGAGAAAGGAAGTAAAAAGAAAGGCTAAGCTTTTTATTTGAATCTCGTATCACGTTATTACACGCATCGACTAACACTATTAAACGCAGCGAACAAGCTCTACTAAACTAACATAACTAACAAACAAGAAAACTGTGTTGAGGTCTTGACTACAAGAATTTCTAATTTATTTCTTGGAAAAAGGAGCTCCCCCTTTTCCAACGGGATTTGACCCTCAACAAGTTTTCCCTTTTGAGAACAAACCTTCAATATGGGTCAGTGTAAAAAGGAATAAAAGCTAAAAATTTAGTTTTATAAATCCCTTGCTAGAAAAATGTAAGAAGATTACCTTAAATAAAATCCTTACGCGCACTAGTTTTAAGTTACTTTTTACTATATCATTTCTACAACGGAAAATAAGCAAGTGCACACCCTTTCCTGTTGTATTATTGCATCTCAATATTTTTGAATACTTTATACGCGGTGCGGTGGGACAGCCACAGTATTGAAATATCCAATTACATTGAGTCTAGCATGCATCCGTCTTGAATAAAGTAGCACCGTGTAAATGTTCTAGTGAGTGAGAACTGGAAGGAAGAAGCCTTCAAAGAATGTTTAATATTCACCCATTTTAATATCATCATCACAGTCACAGCGAGTCCAGCTCTTTTTAGATCATATCATATCATAATATAACGCAGCTTTCACTCTATTATGCAAAAAACACAACTCTCGTTCACTCTGCTCAACTTCCTATGTATAAGTATATTATGTGATGTCGACAATTTTGCAGGGAAAATCCTTCTCTCCACACGGCACACCCATACCATTTTATAAATTCATCAGATCACGTGAAAGTTGGGTGAAAGCAGAGGACATTGTGTAGACAGTGAATCCTTCCATGTGTGAAATAATGTTCCTTTCTATATATGATGCTGTTTCACATTTAATATTATCATCTCCCTTTTGTTGGCACAAGCACAAATATTTCGGGAACAATGTGTCCGAAAAAATAACCAATTTGATGGGATTTTTCCAAGCCTTTTCTGCGTACTATATTTTGCTAAAAGTCACTTTTATAGTGATTTGCATCGTTGAATAGAGTGCTGTTCTCTAGTTGAGGATAATAATATTGTCGAGGAAAAATCTGCCATTATTTTCTTATTTCTCCCAAACCAAACCAGCCATGGTTGACGATCCACTGATGATAAACTAAACTGAAATCGATGAAGCTTGGAATAATCTGGAATAATATTGCAAATATGCGTGATATAGAGTACAATACAGCTCAACTTTCTCCTTGAATAAGCACACAGTACTAACAAATCAGGAAAAATTCTTCTTTTCTAGTCAACTCGCTTTTTCCCAAGGAAAATGGGAGTTGCCCTTAATCTCTCAACAATTTCCATATTCATGAACAGGGACTATGCCTTTTTTTGAGTGAGTGAGTAACTTGAGAAGTTGAGTATGGAGCTCGATTTTGCACGAGCCGTAAAAAAACGAGACTCACAATTACAATACCAAACCACTATGGAACACACGGAAATATTGAAGCCACAAGAAAAGCCATTATTAAGTTGAGATCTGCTCATAATATTAATTCCCTCTTTGAGTTGTCAAGCTGAAGCATTGAAACAATATAACACGTAATTTAATAGGGAAGCCAAGTCCACTCAAGTTGAGTTTTGCCGCACGGACGCAACTCATAAAAGCAATCAAAATTATTAATGTGTTTTGTTCTCATGTCAAATTTGTCAGAGCAGCGGGATAAATTATGTTACATTACACGAGGAAAAGTTTGCCAATATCTTGAAAAAATATTATGACAAGACAACCACACGTTGAGCTCGTGGAAAAACATATGTACGTTTGAGAATGACTTTTACCAATTTGCCTAATGGACCCTTTTGTATCTTTTTGGAGAAAGAAGTTAAGCAAACACTTTCTTTTACACTGGAAGCTTTCCTATCCTATTGATAAGGTATAATTTAGCATCCGTGGATGCTACTATGAATTTTTAAAGAATATATACGTAGAATCCAAGTTAAACAATGCCAGATGCAAAAATCTGGTGTTTCCATTTCACAACCAGAAAGTGAAAGCTCTTCATCAGAATCGGGATGATTATGATGAGCAAACAGAAAACACGAAGCTGGAGTGAGGTGAGCCGAGGGGAAAAACATTTTGCTCTAACACCAATGCAAACATTTTTAGCTGACTCTATAGCCCGATTCTCCAATCAGATGCGTTGAGGTTACATCATTTCCATAAAAATGATGTTATGCCAAAAATCCTTGGCGAAGCAGCTCAATTAGGGACTTTTATGTAAACTTTCCGTCGTTAACAAACCGATATGAAGGTAAACATTTTTTATAGTCGATTAATTTCCATATTGAGTTGGTTAATGGATGCCGATGATGATAGCCGTAAAAACATCTCTGCGGAACGTGTTTGATCACTTGGCTCAACACGAGACTCACGTGGGGATGCTTTTGAAAACCGGATTTTTATCACGGGTATTGATATTAGTAATTAATTATATTGATCTTGTATTCATTCCCTTTGTAAAGCCGAGACTTTCTCTAATTATGTGCATTTTAAGTAGCGAACTCTCATCTTGCCTTGCAAAGTTTGGAATGTCGTAGACGTTTGTTCTATGGAAAAACAAGTTCGACAGTTAAATTCATTATAATTTTTTGTCTTATTACACTTTATTTAAAGATATGTTCATACTTAATAATAAGATAAAAACGACGACCTCTGGCTCTTGTTTTGTTTTTGTTGTTGAGGTCTTGCGTCGTTTTTCTTTCTTAATGAGAAACGTGATCACTGATCAAACGATGGGTTGAGTAAGAAATATGGATGGATTGCAATATTTTTACCTGTCTATTTTCACTTGTTTACGAAAACTCCCGTTTTGTGTTACAAAACAACTGGAAATAGCAGTTTATGTCATAACAAAAATAATGGAATTTATGAAACTCGGTGTAATAGGCATTGATTTGATTGACGAAAACAAGCTCACCCTCGACTGTCAGTCACACCCACTTGTAAAACAGGTAAATGTTGAAATTACAGAATTGATCTTTTCCTCTTATTATTATATAATATATTTATTTATGTTATATAACACTTCAAGAAAAAGTTGTTTATGGAATTCAAAGACGATGCGAAAAAGTTAATGAATTTTCTTACACAATCGCGCGTCTTCTAAATTGTAATAACGGGACCGAGGCACGCTCAACTTTATAAAGTTTTTATCTTAATCTTTTAATTTTTCAAACTAATTTTACACATTAACACCCATAAGCATTGAGTAAACACCATCTTTTTTTGTAAAAGTTGAAAAAGCGTCCATTTTCAATTAAGTTAATTTCCAAGCAAAAATTGGCAAAGCCCAAGGGAAAAAAGACAACTCCCAATAACTCCTTGCTGCCACTTTCATTCCAAGCGCGACCTTCAATCTTTAAAAGTGTATGTCCTTGATATTTAATTTTGAAAAAAAAGTTTTCCCCATCTCATCACGTCATCGGCGTCGAACCAAACCACAAAATTGCATCAAGACCTTCGAGAGAAAGCGGTATAAATGCAATTAGAAACCTCCTCAACAGAACTTTCCTTCCCAGTTCTCCAGCTTGTGATATTTATTCTATCGAACAACTTTCTCCAATGTGGTTAGGAGCTGCTGTTAGAGACGAGACAAGTATTGTCTGTCGTCTTGTCTTCGCATCAATTCACTCTCTCCCACTTTAAAAAATGCTTCGTTATCCTATCACACAGTTGGGAGCGCATTGTTACAATAAATATGGGTGTATGTCCCCCATGTTCTACAAGGCTTCAAGGTAATGGATCGAAGAAGCTCGTGTTCTAGTTTCCTTTTTCCCAATGATGAAAGCAACAACTGAGCGACAATGTCTTTCAGTTGCTTGACTGCTTTCTTCATTCCCCAACAAAAGGATCAGAGTCGAGATATTAAGGTGGTGGAAGCTTCTCACAGATTATTTCAACATTATCATCATGTTGAACAGAGGGAGTGTATTGCTAATGGCTTTTTTCTTTCATTTCTTCCTCTCTCCATTCAAGTCAAAATGACACGTATTTAGAGCCAGGAAAAAGATGAAGAGAACATCCGCACTGGTTTTTTTTTATATAAAAATGCAATACAAAAAATAGGTTTTTGTTCAGTCAAACGAAAACCCGTTTCTTTTTCGGAGAAAGCAAGAGAAATATGGTGATAATTTAGATGTACTAGTTTACCCCAGGAGAAAATAGTAAAAAGAGAAAGTAGAAAGTATTATCGAATCGAATCGAATCAGCATGTTGGGAGCCAGTTATGCATATCATTTATCTTTGTGCATGAATGCTCCACTGGGCTCGTGTTCATTTGAGCCTGATTCTAAACTAAAGAGAAAGCCTTTGGCGATTACCGATTACAGAGATTGCATTACAGGGAAGAGCCACGTTAATAAGGGTTTTATTCTGGAAAAGCGATAATGGGATCAGTATAAAGTGGTTTTAGTTGGAATAGAAGCGAACGAAAGAGGTATAGTTGCATAATACTTATAAATGCGTATGTGTTCTTGCTCACATTCGCACTCCAAATATTCCAGACGGAGACATCGACATCAAAAGAGGAATAACATTAGTCAGCTCGCTCCCTTTTCGTTTGTTCCTTTATTTCAAAAGAAGAAATGTACGTTGGGTAATCGAATTAAATGCGGAGTAAAAAGTGGAGCGATTGGATTCTTTGGTTGTTTGCGTTGCCAATTTAATTGCAAAATTTTCAAAGTAAATATAATCCCAAACAGTAATTAAATCAGGGATAGTTCCCTTGTGGGAAACGAGATGAGAGGAATCATAATAATCTTATAAAAGCGGTGTAAAACGATCAGTTGCTCGTAAACATTCATTGGATCAAAGGCTCAGTCATCAACTTGCTGGTTCGACAAACTCAAAATATAATATTTCATCAGAAATTCAGGGTTTGGTATGAAACCACATGAAATCAGGAAATCAGAGAGAAAATTCATAGATAAAATTTTTAAATATTATGCACCAAGAACATCCGAAACTGCATCCAAGTCGAAACCAAGCAAAGTTACTAGCTTTTCCTGCATATAAAGCCATCTTAAATGAAATACGATGCTAGTTCCATTCCACCACCCATAAAAACTAATGCAGTTCAAAAAAACAGCCAAATAAAACTTTCATTTTTAGAAACTCTTTATTGTTTATTTTGCTATTTTTATCCTCCTATCATTTCCCAAAATATTGTGTGAATATACATGCTTCTTATATTTATAGGTTATTTTCGCATTTTAACGAAAACCTCAACAACTTTTGTTTTTCAGAGCTTTTTCACAAACAAAGGAGAAAGCACGAGGGACGACAATTATCTGTCTAATTCAAGTAATAAATCTTTCCCATGCAAGCATTCCTATTCTACAAAAACCCCACCTAATTTACAATAATATCCCTAGTTTTAGTTGAAGGCCACTGCTCAGGCATCCGATCCTCGCTTTTCCTCTCCCTCATTCAATTTGTCAGTGTCCTCGATCTCCACTTTGACCACCCCTCCAAAACTATTATCATCATCATCCTTTTGGCTCGATCTCCGCTGCGTTTTATCACCACTCAAACGACTCGCACCGGATTCTATATAAAATTTGAACATTTTTTCTCTCAATAAGTTTCAAAACCAGAGTGATCATGTCCTATTGTTCAACCCACGTCATATTTTAATTCCCAATTTATCTGTTCACCTCTTTTATCCTTTGCCTCTTCTTCTCCTTCATTTTTCCTCTGGTTATCATCATTCCTTTCCAACTTTGACCAGCTTGTTTTTCTCCTGTAGACCAAGGTCACGTCAAAACTATTCTCCCTCGACTTTCCCTCATCTGGTTGCTCGACTCCCAGTGTATTTCCAAAACTAATGGATTTCATCCTCGGTTCAAACAGTCTGGTCAGTCGTGGCAAATCTTCGGATGGATTTTCGCTAATAAGCCTCCCCCCTTTGGCCCCCTGATCTCGCAGATTTTTATCGAAAATATTAAACAAACTGGTGTCGGAACGGACGCCAACGGTGCCTCGGATAGATTCCCTCCTCAGTTTGTTCCTCCCCTCCAAATACGTCTTGAGATTTAAATCATATTCCACCGGAAGATGAAGATGATGATCATCAGCAGCAACATCTGGATCGCTCCGGCCACCCGCAGCGGTGCTGAGCCAGCGCCCATGAGGTCTGCCAAAGTCGTCATCCATGTGCTCAGCGAATCGCGTCACGACGGACTTGACAATCGCCGAATCTACAATGCATTTCGCCAGCTGTTGCTGCTCACAAGCTTCCCTTGCTTTTTTCCGGTTTTCCATGATTTTCTCAACGGCTTTGAGCTCTCCAAAGGGGACTCCTTCCTTGGAAAGGTAGCGATCTTGTTTCATAACTTCAAAAGTTTGTTTGAAGCAGCATTTTATCGCATTCTTGGCAAAAGTAACAGCACAAATGCTCCCATCCCCTCGGTCCTGGAGGTGGGCATCTTCCTCCGCAATTTCCTGCATCCTCATCTCATTCCACGCTTGGAGATAGTCATGCCACTGGTTTTCCTTCAGTTTTTGCCATTTTGTGTACAGCAAAACCATCTCGTGACGCTGCCGCTCACCCCTCACTGTTTCCAACTCAGTTTCTTCCGCCACTTCAAGTATTGCTTGCTCTGGAATCTTCTCCAGGAGATTGTCCAGGATCCACTTGGTGGTGTCTTGTTTACAAGCAGTAGTTTCAGTCTGGAGGGATTTATGAACTCCTTCCGAAAATTTATTTGTCGGCTCCGGCAACCTCGCGGTGCAGCAACTTGGCCAGTCATCGTGCATCGATTGGGCGGCGTCCTTTCTCGTGATTTCCAGAGGATCCGTCAGAAAAGGGATGAAACTTTGGTAGGAAAGGGGCTCCTTGTCGATCTTGACTGTTGGGTAGATTGTACCCTGTCCCTTTTTGGATTTGGAGGAGTGACCCCTGTCAAGAAAGTTGCGGCGGAGGCGATCACGAAAAATCATATTTTTACTGAGATCCAGCGCCGCCTCACATTTAGCGCGTTGCATTATAGAAAATTGGACGAGGTTGGGACCTCTGACGACGTGGGGATCCCACATGAGGTTGAAGTACGCTTTTTTACCGGAGGAGTCACCCAAAAGCTCATTTTGTTGGTGATGATGAAGAGGCATAAATTGAGTCGCTTGGTATTGAGGTAATGACCGTTTTGAGCTGGCTTTCAAGCACACATCCGCTCCAGCTGGGATTGATGGCCATCTGCCACAAACGCCGAGGTTGTGACTAGAAAATATGCGTTTTTTAGTCGACATAAATTCCCAGCAAAAAAACATTATGTTTATGACTGGTTGACAGAAAAAAGAGAGATTGTTTGGGTTTCTGAGCGATTCCCCTGAGGAATGGGGATTTGTAGTGACAAAAATCAACAGGAATGAGAAAAACCGTGCCTACTTTCAACTATTATGATTTGAGCGGTTGGTAAACATTTGGGTGAGTTATGGGACACCTTGTCATAACTAAATTAAGGTGTTTGGACAACTGTTGACCAGTC
The DNA here is from genome assembly GCA_001718145.1 of Orchesella cincta. Classification (NCBI taxonomy): domain Eukaryota; kingdom Metazoa; phylum Arthropoda; class Collembola; order Entomobryomorpha; family Orchesellidae; genus Orchesella; species Orchesella cincta. The sequence goes on from LJIJ01001079.1 coordinate 31,791, forward strand.
ATAATAAATTTAAAAAAGATTCCATTTATTTTTCTACGTGTACCGAGATGAGCTCGCATTCTTTTGGCTCCTGGCACTCGTCTGCTGGTAGTTTCCAAAGAGGGGAGGCTCAACCGTCTTGCACGGCCGGGGTTTGCTTTGGCCAGAAAGATGCTCAACCTTTGGAAGCTGCTGATGATGACTGGAAACATTGGTGGCTGAAACCACGGAGCTAGTCCTATTCATGCTGAAGCAATAATCTCCAACTGTCAGAGTTTTTATTGAAGAGAGCAAAAAATTGGAACGTGCCAAACGTGTGAAAAACTGGTGTGGTTTTGAAACAAATTCATACGAACCAAATGTGTCCATCAACTTTTTCAACTTGTCAAGTCAAACCAAATGATGTTAAAAAAATTAGGGAAGAAATTGGAAAAAAATGTTTCTATAGTAGAAAATGCAAGCGTAGAGGTATAGACGGATAATTGTCTCGCTTGGGGCTACTTCCCCCGTAAATCAAGTTCAAAAAAGGTAAAGTAAGCTAATACTATCATCTTCCAATTTTTGATGGAAATGGCTTCACAAGTTTTAGCCACTTTTACTTGTCTGGTAGAACTTGAGACTGGGTTTGGTTTAGACAGTTTAAGAATGCTGCTGACACGTTAACAATGTAGATAGCTGTAACGTAGCCATAATTCAGTCTGAAGTTCAGACTCTGAAGCATTTCAAAATCGAAATGGAAAGTACTTCTTTACTACTATTATTTTTTGTATGAAAACTGAGTATACAACATTTGAAGCCCGTGGAGTAATGTTACCTAATATTTTTTAAAAAAATATTTTTGTAATAAATTTTTTTTTAAAAATCGTATTAATTCAACAAGTAAAAAAATTATGAGATTTGTTCAAGACGGAAACATCAAAATGAAAATCCGGCTTGAGCAGAGCGTGGAACTATTCCAATAGAGAAAGTTTTCATTTCTTCTTCCGTCTCTTTGTTCAATCAAATTACTCTCTATCTACAAATCTTTGTTCCTTTCTTATCCTTAATTTATTATGATCTATTCTTAAGCTGACATTTCCATTTCCGAATCAATATCCCTTCTGAAAAAGTTCAATCAAAAGGCCTTCCTTCATACAAAATAAAAATTGAATTGAATATTCCAACATCATCAGAGCAGAACCGGAAACGAGAAAAATCAACCTATTTTTTTACATCTGCATAAAAATGCTTTATAAAAAGTCCTTGAGCGCCCACGTGTGTGTATTCCTAAATCATAATCAGAAACCGGATTTCTTGCGAAAACTTATTTTTCGGTTGAATAGAGAACAGAACCACTATAATTATTATGTCATAATATTACTTAAATATAATGGACGAGCTGAGTGAGTCAAACGTCAGCTCCTGGAACCAAACTGGAAGCAAGCGGATTATATATTGCATTAGTAATCTTTTTTCGAAGGGAAAACTCTCTTATGCTCAAGAAATATGACACCTGCTGTCGCAGGAAAGTTGTCAAGTCATTAGTCAATCCATTAGAAGCTTAGCTACAGCCTTGTCTAATCGATTTTCTTTCATGTAATGCGGTGACTTGACTTTTACATGGATTTTCTGCTCATGTTCGAGGAACGGGTTTCATTATTGCTTTCACAATCGCAAACCACATTTAACGCGCATAACCGTTGGTAAAACATGGAACAATTCTATTAATTGCAATTCAATGATCCCTTCGCAGACCAGAAACCTCATAAATTAGCTCGTGTGGCTTTATTGCAATTTGTGCTCAAACTGCTTTATATATTGCCAATCTACCTCGCTGCGGGGAGTTCCTTAATCTGAAACAAAATATTGTAGTTCTAATCCAACCCAACATTGTGAAAGTTCTCAACAAAAATTGATCTTGTTTTGTTATAAATGATTATGGATGAGAGATATCATCATATCCTTTTTTCGGATTATCATCCCATCCAAAATTGGTAATTGCTCCATATACGAAAAATGCATTATGCTACGTAAAAGGGAAAGTGCTGAATTCTGCATCTTTCCCAAAATGGAATAATAGCTGCAAAGGGAAAATGGCCCAGAACATAACCATCATCATAAAAACTGTTTCTTTTGCTACCAGAAAATGAAACGGAACGAGTGTGGCTAGAATCAACATAGCTTTTAAACATGCAACTCTTTTGTAGTCGAGTAACAACTTCGTTTTGGGTTTGAGATGTGCATTTTTTAGGCTGATGTTCAATTCAATACATGGAAATTGTAGTAGAGCAATATAATGGATGCATTTACTCCCTCAAGAAATAAATAACTGTTCCTATTATGGATCTATATTCTATGCAGATTATTATATATAAAAGTTTTTAAAAGCCGAACCCTGTTCTGGCCCAGAGTAAGAACGAGCAGTCCCCTGCAGAGAAGTGGTGCTGAGAGTTGTCAGTGTTGTGGAATGGAAAGAATGCCTCAAGAAGTAAGTAAATGGAATGTGTGGAAAGCATTTTAACAAGATTTTTTTATGCTTTCCCATCCATGACATCTTGACATTATATCATCATGTGAGATGATGGGAGTTGGTAGTGCCGCATTGTGTCTATCTTTCACTTTTAAGCTACAGTTATGTCTGTCCTTTTGGAAGATTGAGTGTGGAATAGCATGCCATGTTATGCCGTTTCATAAAAATGTTGTAGGAAGAGAACATGAGGCGAATTTGACCTCGAATTCAAATGGATATTGGTTAGCTAGACGAGTGTTGAAAAAAAGTGTAAGTAAGCTGCCGTTAGCATTTTGCAAAATAAAGATTCAATTTTATAAACATGGAGATAAAAATGGCATCATGATGTAGCTTAAATTAAGTGGTAGATTTAGTAAAGCTGGATGTTAATTAGGTAGTTTATTTGCCCATTGATTGCATTTGCATCTAAACGACTAACTCCTTGTTTTCAAAGAAAATATGCTTCAAATTACTTGTAACGAACGTTTATTCAGCCTATTCCCAACATAAAATGGGATTGTATCTCTAAATTACCCAGGTAGGGACATAAATTCTTTTGAAAATTAAAGCATCAACATCCGGCACCAAATGAAGCCAAAGTTAAAACCCTTTTGTGGTAAAGGAAACAGTGGCAAAAGCAAACTTTTGTTTTGAAGTGGTTGGTGCTGCTGATGATTTTTGTTTCCAGCTTTTGACAACAAGCTTTTAAGAGCCTCTTTGATTTGAGCAACTGGTGGTGTGGTCTGGAAGGTTTCCATGATATAAAAGGTATTTGTATTTCTCCATCAAATAAATGTTAATAAGATCGCTGAGGGGAAGGGAAGTGGTAGCCCCATTGTATTATACTTTTATCTAGCGTGTCTTTTGAGAGAATTATTTGTTATTTATTCCCACTTTGAAACTACAAATACACTCGTCGCTTCTGGCTACCTGTCCTTGACTTAAATTTTGTCCTTCTTTCTCTTGACAAAGTCAAAGTTGGAATGAGCTCTCTTCAAACAAAACACGGCTGACAAAGAATTCGTTAATAAAAGGCAGTTCAGAAAAGGGGACTTTTTTCAGAGAACGAGACAGATCTGGGCGTTTATTGTTTCTTTTGTTTAAATGTGGACATTTTGTATCAAGCCGTCCCTCATGCTTACAATTTCCAAGAAGAGGAAACATGGGGAAAGGACACGCGTGATAAATTTTCTACAATCATGTCAAAGTCAGCTTAAGTAGATAAGACCAAGGACAGGACACCAAATTATGGGCTTTTTTTCCTCACAAAATTAGTCTCAATGGGAGTTTTCACAGGGAGAAAAAATTTATTAAATTCTGGTGAAAGTTGGCTAGGATGAGAGAAAGTTGAAAATTAGAGTAAATGAGCCTCGAGGCTCATTCACTGCTGCTGAACTGTAAAAGACAAGAAGACTCGTGGAAGTTCAGCTTTGACAAGTTTCGTTAGTTTTAGGAACAGAAAATATCGTGGTGCTCTCTCCGTCTTTGTGAAGTAGATCCGTACCACATCACATCACCTTCAAACCACAAGCTATAAATATATCGTTTCTTCACAAAGTATAAAATATCCATATAGAATAGGAAAATCGTGTAATATATGGAAATGTGGCTTGAACAAGGTTTGCGGCTCTTGGGCTCAATTCAATTCCTTGACCTATATACCTTTTGGTTTTTGTGGTGAGGTTTTTTTTACACCAGGATGGGAGGGGAGGGGAGGAGAAAATGATGAGGAAGAGAAGGACCATGTAATTTGCTTCCAAAGTAACTTTCAATTTTGTGCAGTGATATCAGCATTTCATGACCATTTTGAAGGGTCGTTACCCAGCCAAATGGGGGCTTTTTATGGCTTGCTTAACCTTGCAAAATGAAGCACACTGTGTGTATACTTTGGGCTTGTACTTTCTAAAAGTAATACGCGTGTCGTTTGGTTGCGAAGCATATGTGCAAGTCTTGATACTTGGCTCACACCCACATGCATGTGAAATGGGATGTAAAAATACCAAAAAAGTCTATAAATTCCTGTAATTGAGACAGCCATCAGGATTATTATGGGTCGTATGAAATAATGCTTATTGCGAGTGTCCCGATGATATTGTTTTAAAAGGAAGGAAATGAAATTCAAGTTATTCTAACTCAATTTAAATATTTTGTATAAGTTCTAAGGCACCAAGGTTTTTAGTTGTAGATAAAAATTTTGATTTAATGTAGATGCATCATTTCAATTTCCACCGTGCACTGTTTTTAAACTGGTAAAGATGTTAACATTTGAAAGTATGATTTCCGTTGGGATATTCTCACTTTCATTTCATGGTCATCTCGCCTGGCTGAGTTTACAACTTGGGGTTGAAAGTGTTAATGAGCTAACAGTTTATGTGTTCGCTACAACCCCATAAAATAGTTAGGACGGTACTAAACTCAAGTCTACGAGTTTGGTTCTTTTCCTTGAATAAACTGAGCCCAGAAAATTAATTTTGAGCGGTGATAACATCACTATTATCATCATTAGCTGGCAATAACTTGCCTTTAATTTGTTGCAATATTTTAGAACAATTCAAGTTCACAATGAAACAAAGACCCCATTTGGGGCAACTTGCTACAGCGTAGTCTGGTTTCAGTTTGACCTTTTTATTCCAGGTTATTTGCTGCCAGCCTCCCCAAATTAAAGGATGTGGGCAACACGCTTTCCATGTCAGCAGATTGAAATAAGGCAGGAGTCAGCGTGTGTCCGTGTCCATCCATGTCCACATGAAGAATTAACGAGATGCTTGGACTGGACAGAACAGAAGGGAGCAACCGAAAGCAGTAGAAGAAATGAAGCAGGAGCGTGGAACAGAAAAAGAGTGAGTGACACAGAAATGCAATCTGGTACACTTTTTTTTATTGCAGCTTGGAGACCCATATAGTGGAATGCCTTGGATAGTTATAGACACAGATATGGACAAAAAATGCAAGGATCTTGCTCATCTTTTGCTTCGGTAATAGGGATCTGCTTTCATTTAGGGTATTTTTGGAACTGTTCATGCACGCTTTGATTCAGCTTGGGTTTGTTTTACTGCAAAAAATGCAATGTGAGATGAAGATTCGAATATGACATCATTGCTCATTTGCAGTTCTAAACCCTGAATTTGAATGGAGAAATACTAAATTATCTAGTTGGAATGTTTTTAAAAATGTGTTGTCGAATTTCACATAAAATCCAATCCTAATTTGACATTTAAATTAAATGGTTTATCCAATCTACTAAATTCATTCCGAGTTTTGAGGCTGGTTTGAAACATTGCACTTCCTTGAAAAAAGCATTGACACAATAATTACTTAACTCTTACTAATCCTGGAACATTCGTGAAACCTAATTTGGTTCCATTGTGTATTAACAAATTAAATCCGCGTCTAGTCATTCAGCTCAGCTCCAAAGCAGCCATTTTTGCACAAAAGAAAGCTTTGAATACACCCATATCATCTTCATGCAGACTTGCTATAATCCGGAGATGAAAGCCCGACTTATGTAGTTTGTATAATCTCTGATATAGATGCATGGGATTCATTTAGAGCTGCAGTTTCTATCTAGCAAGTTTTTCTGGTGCTGAATATTATATTACATTGCTGTTTTAATTAAATTTCTTGCAGCAGCTTCAGCACTATCTTCTCAGCAGGAAGTCGATTCTACACTAGAGCCTTTCTCAATCTCCAGCATTCAGATTAAATAATGAATTCCAAATGAGCGTTTTCTCTCCTTTTTGTCTTGGACAAGACAAAGTGGACAAATGATGTCTTTGCGAGTTTATTTGGGGAGTAATTAAATGAGAGGATTTCGGGATATTAATTGTTCTCTCGTTTGTGAACTGGGAGATTTATGATATATGAAACCTTTTCTCATTTATTATAATGCATATGTCTACAGAGAACGTAAATTTTCTTGGTGAATAGACATAGACAGTCTCACAATCAGTAAAACAAATGGATTCTTAGGAATAAAGTTACAGCGAGAATAAATGAGTTTTTCTTCTCTGAAATACATTTTTACCTTTTACTCGTGCTGTTTGCTAATTCGAGAATTTTATGGTTATGACTTCATTTCATGGCTCTTTGCTAATATTTCATGGGTCTTTGTCACAACTTTGTTTTTCATTGGGTGTTGCATATCTCGCTGCTACTCTGTCACTTTCACAAACAATTAATACTTCCCTTTTTCATATTCTCTTCTTTCATGATTTGATACTGTAAATCTAATCCATAATAGAATTCTTTGTAACTACCTATTTGGCTGGCTCTTATTTACCGTTAAAATATTTACTAGAAATATTCCACAGCAGAGCGTACTTATTTTAGGAGATTTGCTGATATATTACATGCAAATATAAATTACCTACATATAAAGAATAAATATTTCTTTCAAAGATGAAAAATATGCGGTGAAAAAATGCTCCTAAAAGCAATCTGACAAACTAAAATATGGGAATGATGAACGAGTCTATTTGTTCATTCGGAGAAATGAATAAAATATCAGGAGTTCGCACACACATCCCCATTCCAATCCTCTGATACAGTGCTGCTTTGACTGAAAGCAATACTTTCATGGTATTGGAAAATAATCCTATTTTTTGTCGTTTCACTGCACAATTTTAATGAAACTCTGAAAATCCAGCACAAGGTTTGCCTTGCAGGGAGATGATGGTTTATGTAACGTAGCATATGTACATATAACCAACTGCATTTGTACCTACCGCATTCAACCTTTTTAAGAGAGAGATAGGTATTTTATGTGTGTCAAATTTCTGTCAAATACTTAATACCTACTATTACTTTAGCCCAGCTTATCAGTTATCAGAAGCCTGTCCCACTTGAGATAACGCAACATTTCGATTGTGATTATCAATCACAACTGAAATGGAAACGGCCATATGGAACGGATTTTAAACAGTTTTACACTCATTCCCAAATAAATTCTCAGTCAAGTCGGGTTCTTTGAAATTTTCAACAGAAAAATGCGTTCTAACACTCTAGCTTGTTTGGTGGTTGTGGTAGGTCTAGCAGCCTTTGGATCTTCGGCATCACTGCCTCTCAAACTTGGTCAAACCAGAAGTCCATATGGTTCTTGCAAATCTTTCCAACAGTACTCACCCGTTCATTTCTTTGATGTGGAGAAAGTAAGAAGCATTCATAATCAAATCATTATGTTTGAATAAATTCTTAAGAATTATTTACCACAGTTTTCAGGGAAATGGTATGTCCAAGAACAATACTATTTGAACAATGAGGACAATGTCGAGCCTCAGAATTTGGCTTGCTATACCTACAACATTGAGAAGACGTCTGTTGATAAGATTTTGAAACTGGATTATAGGTTCGTATTTCGTCCTGAATAAAAATAAAAGTTTTTATTTTTTTCGTCAAAAATTTTTTTCAATTATTTAATAGGTATGACATTCCTAACTTGGGACAAGGAGTTGCTGGCGTTGTGAATTACACAACAGAAAATGGAGTTTTCCCATTAGAATCTATTTGGACAATGGTAGCTGGTGACGAGCCCCAAGTTCCCGTTGAGCCATATAGTAAATTTCCTTCTTAAACATAATATTTTAATATAAAATCAAAAACCTCCGTTTAATCGAATTTTTGCATTTATTTCAGCTCCACTCATTTGGGTACAACTTGATTACGAAAGCTGGGCAATTGCCTACGACTGCCGCAATATTGAAACCCCTGAGCAAAGTTTCAGCTTGGAGACAATGGTTTTGTATACTCGTAATGCAACCTTCGATGACCAGAAAACTTTGGATATTCTCCACATTGTAATTGGCAATTATGGATTCTCATCCCAAAACATGGGTGATGTTGATAACTCCAATTGCGATACAGCTTAGAGATACGCTGCCTGATTAAATTGGGATATCAATTACATAATGTCCAGATAAGGATAAAAATAAAGTGCTCAAGTAATAAAAACCTTGGAAAGTCCAAAATAACTTAAATTGGTTTGAGATATTAATTCACTTCAAAGCTTGCATTTCACCTCTGATGAAACAACATTCTTTTCTTGGAAAAGCTTCTGATCTTCAACCTTCACGAGAGTAAATACGAATGAAAGATCAAAAATCCCTTAAAAGCCTTTCCAAAACTGCACAATCAGCAGCAAAAACATATCAATTACGGGGTATTACTATTTTCAGCCTTGCAACTAACTCCAGATCAAAAGATACAAACAGTCAAGTAACTAAGTGCCAATGCCATAGATCTCCATTTCGATTTGCGTAAGCAAGCGCGTCATCTTGGAAGCTTACGGATTGATCCATTATTTTACCAACTTTTAAAAGGTTTGGGATTGAGTGGGAGTTAGGTTTCTGTTGGATTTAAGAATGAGTTTCTAGGAACTGGAAATGGCATCTATTTCATGGGCTTTTATTTATCCATTAAAACTATTGATTTGATATTTAGGTTAGATAATACGGAAGAAAAGACAGCCATACAAATTAACCCTCGTTACAAACCAGCAAAATGTTCAATATCCACGTAAACAGAAAAGAATTTTATATTATAAGTGTCAACAGAAGTTGTTTTTCCCAATTGAAAAATGTTGACGTCGAACATTTAAAATGAAGAGGTAGGTATAATTACTTAAATTGTAGGTCATCATTTTTTCAGGGTGACCAGCTTATTCTATCGGTAATAACATTTTCTTATATTAGAATGACACAAAAACTGCATTTTTATTGACAGAATCGATCGTTCGTTTTCCTTGTTTGAAGAGTGTTCTTAAGAAACTTAAGTCGGCATGCATTTTGCAGTCAAATCACGTGAGAAGATATAATATAATCGTCGCTAACTCAACCACTCACCACCTCAGATAGTGAGAGCTTGGCCACTTAGTTTATTGGAAAATGATAAAAATTCCATCCATGGAATGGATATGTCAATATTATGCCAGTCATACAAGACGCCATTCTGAGAATTACAAATAGCTTGCAGCATATGAAGCTTCAAGTTTTTTGATTAATTTTGTAATTCGATGCCATGATCCCGAAACCTTAGGATAATCCTAGATGAAAATTGTTCCAACAAAAGTGCACCACTTGTGCAATTATTATTACTGCATCAGACTAGAATTACATTGCAAAAATTGCTAAACCTCTTCAAGATCTAGAGAACTGTCTTGAATAAAAAAGGTAGAGACTGTCAAAATTGATGGATACACTTCCACGCAAGGATAAACCCATCCGTTTGTAGTTAACCACCCAAGGAAATCTCTATTGTCATTAGTTTTTTGTTGTCTAATCCTTCATTTTCTTCATGATCGTTTTATCGATTTTTGCAAGGTTACATTATGCATGTTTAGAAACTGCAAAGAAAACAGTTATGAGAGAGCATCTCATTCTCTATCAAAACATACCTTGTAGCAGCTGCAGCTGTCAACATTTTGACGTGGAGCGATGATGATTCACATATTTTATTTACCTCCACCGGCTACAACACTTTGGGGACTCGCTTCAAACAACTTCATTCATATTATATCATCACGGAAGGTCTCCACCACTCTGAGTTGAATTATGGATGAGCCCACACGGTCAAAACATGATGGAACACCACAAAAGCATCCGATTCTCGGCTGGTATTAGATATGCAAATATTTGTAGGGATTTTTGATGGAATTGTGATTTGATTGATATCATAAACTACGTGGGTGATTTGCATATGCAAACAAATCAGAAATCCTCTTTCTTTGCAAATCTAGGTGAGTATCAACTTGCCCCAGTTTTTTTTTGCAAACTCTGTATATATCCTCAGGATCATAATTATTTACGCTAAAAGGTTCTCTTTGAGTTGGGTAATAAGATTAGCACATGATCCTCTCTCCGAACCTCACACAACTTTTGTGTCGAAAAACTTGGAGTAATTATAATTCCACCCAAGTTCAAAGTTGCGTATGTACACTGTTCCAAAACTTGTGAATTCCAGAGGAAGGAAGTCGCATGAGCTTGTTACTTTCATGAGACTCCCAAGCCGTCACATCACGTCAAGGAATCTGGTGTGCTGTGTACCTAAGCACTGCCGCAGAGCAAGGAGCACAACTTAACACTAACAAGAACAAGTTACTGATGAAGATGGTTGGTTACATTTAGAAAAAAGTGCAGACGTAAAGAGAAAAACACCTCAATTTCCTGTGCGCAAATGACTCCAACAAAAGGAAACATGTCTCTCTAGGGATATATATGAACGTATGTAAGTTACACGCTGATTAAATGACAACAGAACAAAACGGGAAAAAGTTTGAGAAACAAATAAAAAAACGCTGACATGACATTGTCGCAGGTTGAACTTTATGATGGATGCTGGCAGACACGCGATGCAATTATGGATAGACAGGCTGATCTGTGGGTGGTTCTGGTTGGAATATTCCAATAATTTGTGATTCCATTCATTCATATCATTACCAAAGTTTTACAAGGAATAAATTTGCAATTTAACTTATGATGAAATGGGAATTGTCCTGAAGAAGTGATGAATATTATTATAATGAAAGAGTTGTCAGAATGCTCATTAGTATTTACTTTCCATAAGAAACAAGTTGAATAACTTGGCGTTTACTCAAGTCAATAAAACGCATGAAAATTCCAAAAACCTTGTAAAAAAAGAAAAGCTAATGAACTTGTTATAAAAAAACTTTTACAAGAAAAGTATACGCAACGAACAAATCCCATTAGAAACATATGGGGCAATGTGAAACCAAGCTAGATAATTTGTCGCGAGAGACCAATAACAAAAAACTTTTGGAGTTTTTTCCGTTCCAAATTGATTATACCTATTTTATTCGGGTTTTTTTTTGAAAAAAATGTAAACCAGTTCAGACGTCATGCATCACTAATGAAAAAACAAGAGCGCTGCTGGTTCTGTAAGAACATTCTTGGGAAAGTTTCTAAACACAGTTTATTTTCCTTGATACTTCGTCACACCACAACTGTTCTCTACTAAAAAACTGCAACAGTCAACTCAACCCAAACACAAACCAAGTGAAGCCCAACGAGACAAACTGGTGGTGGTATAATGGGTCTGGTCGAAAAGCTCCACAGTTTCTGTTACAAATTGTATTTTGATGAAGCATAAAAACTTTTTGTTGTTTAGCCTGTCATTATCTTAGCACGAGAAAGTTTTCTTGGATTGAATGGATGACTGAAGAAAGTGAATCTTTTGCATGCCATCGAACTGCAATGAAATGGGAAAGCGTTCAGCTCCATTCCTACTTTCTGCAAGAGAAAACAACCAACACCAAGCCCGAACGGTTTTGTCCCCCGAAAAAAAAGTTCAATCTTTGTCACCACTTAACACTAAACTCTACAACAAATTTTCCTTAAGAACATGATTACTTTTAGGTGGAACCAAACCACCAACATTTAAGGTTTCTACAGATTATTCTCCTCCAGCAAAAGTGATGATATTCTATATCCTCCAAGGGATATAATACAAAGCTCCAAAATGGGATGGAAAAGAGAAAAGTGGATTCCCATTTTCTTTCTCTCTTATATCACATCATAAATACGTCTATGCTCCAGATAAACTGTTGTTAATGTAGCTCTTGTCTTCCTGCACAACTTGAAATGTGTCAACAACGCATCTGATAGATAAAGAAGAGATTGTACATTATTACAACTACAACCCACTTTTACATCCTCCTCTTGACTGAAACAAAGGGAGAATACTCCTTGAAAAAAAGTTTTTCCTAACCGACAGCGCTTCCACTTCATATTTTTTATGATTCAGGAAAAAACGACGGAGAACTGAAGTGGGCATTCTTGTCAAGAAAAGATTCCATCGTATGGGTTGGATAGAACAAGATAGTTAAAGTCAGTTTTTAAATGGTTTACGTAGACAAGCAGGAAATGACGTAGATTGTGTTAAAAAGCTAGTTTTAGAAAAGGTTTCGAAAGCATAAATTGTATGCTAAAACGCTACTAAACAATTTTGTGGTTTAAAAATTTTTTCGGGAATATGCAGGTATATTTCTTCAGTCAATGTTTTTCTAATTACATTCTTAGCTTTATTTGTAAGCGCCACTGCAAATTGAGCCTCCAAAAACCCCATTTCCATCCATTCTTTCTAAAATGAATGAATTACATCCGTTTGAATGGCCTTTATTTGCTCCAAAAATATAATAGCTGTGCGTTTACAACCGTAAATGGAATACGCATCCATTTCCACTATCCATTTCGCTTTAAATTATTCAGACATTGTTTCTAGTGTTTCCTAAGCCGTATAAAAATTTATACGGGAATAAACGTTGGATCGAAACTCGTCGTTTATTGTTTTAGGCATAAAATTCATTACACCTGAAAATACATAGCCTTGAAAGTTGAATGAAACTCTACTCAACATCCAACACAACTTTGTGGTCAACATATTAATGACTGAATTGTAGGTTGTTGTCGGATCTCCCAGAATTGTAGCTGGTCCCGAACACACCATATATTTTACATGCAGTGTATATCAGTTTGAATGAAATTCAATATCTCATCCAGCATCAAAGCTTTATGAAATTAATGCCTCAATAATTATTTCAAGTTTGCTTACCGTAAATCCAGATAATATAGATGGAAATAGATTAGGGATTTCTTTTTATGACCAGTCCAAGTAATAAAGCGGATGCCGATAAGGTATGGAAACCATTTGACTGCTTCATTGCTCCACACTAGTAAAAAATTTCAAAACTGTTTCTCCACTGTAATCAATTAATTTTTAATTGAAAACTAACTAGTCACTCGAAAAAGACGTCAAAACTGAACTGAAGTCACTATTATTTTTCACAGTAAACTATGTTGCTAAATTTGTACGCTTCTTTAACTTTATACTGTACTTAACAATTTTGTAAACCTCTCAGGTCGATCGACATTTGGATCCTTATGATTAGAAAAACTAAAGCAACGAGAATATTTAAACAAGTAAATTTGAAGATCGTTGATTGGAAGAGTATAAAAGTTGTTAAATCGATTTGATACCCAAAATTAACTCTTTACAATCGTTATAGCTCGAGAAACGAGCTTGTGCAACCAGTGCTCACGATGGATAATGATGATGTGACAATGCTTATAATTTTGCTGCATGCAAATTTTTATTTGCTGACAACGCTATATTTAGCGTAAGGGTTTTATGTGCGTAGTATGCTTCCACTTTCAGTTTCATGTAGCTTGTAAGTGAGCCGTAAGCACTCTGCTTTTTGCTTGGTTTGGTTCGCAATAGCTTTATTCGTTGTTCCTCCACCTACTCAACTCAAGATGAGACTGAGATGGAATCCAGCAATTCTCTCCGATTTTCTTCTGCAAACCAGACGTGCGAGCAAATGTACATATCCGTATCAGGAGTCTACCTGCTGCACTGGATTATTCACCGTTTTGCCTTTACTTCACAACTAAAAACAAGCAGCGAAAATTAGTGAGGTATTCACAATATCACAATTTGTATTCAGTAAAAGTTGGTTCTTGGAAAAAGGGCTTTACACCAACTTCACTGACTCCTCAATGAATCAATGAATGGTAACAAGAGAGCAGGAAAACGAAGAGTTAGAAAAATGTAATGTACATATATAGTTGTTTCTCCTCTGCTATTTATTACTGAAGTGAAGTCTGAAGCTCCAACAAGGAAAAGGGGGCTAGAGGATGGGTTGTTGGCTTTAGAGTGAAATTAAATTGGATACACATTAGATTATTGCCAATATGAGGGCTTCCAATAGATAAATTTTAATAGCAATGCAAAGCAACTCCATCGCACAATAAGTATGGGTGGATGGAATTGAATTTGGGCTGCGCGTGGATGTCTCGTTGGCCAATTTATTGCAAATAATAAACATCGGTTACGACTCTGCTAGAGTATAATGGGGAGACGAGAATGGTACTTAAGAAAGTAAATACAATGTGTGTATTATGAACAGCGTGCAATACAATAAAGCTAACGTTGGTTTTGGTGAACGATGAACTCACAGAATATTAGAATGAATGAAATGTGAGCCTGTACTCAATTTTCTTGTCATTATTCTGGACTCTGAATCTTGTGTTGCTTATTTCAACACCAAGACTGTTATGCAAAGGATGCTCTTTAGATAGAATTTATATCTTTTCAGCTACGCTCATGAGATGTTGAGGGGTTTTGCCATCTCAACTTATTCTCCTGCTTAATGAATTCATTGCTAATGAAGATGAGTAGTTATTATAATACAAGTGAATTATAATTTACGGATGGACGATATAAACAAGCGTCTGACGTATAAACCAGCACGTCAGCAAAACGGGAATAGATTGAATGACTTGGTTCTGAATTGTGAATGAAATAAGTTCCAAGAAGAGCATAATAGAAATTGCTAGCTGTTCTCAGGCTATTATGGTATTTTGCCTTTCAATCTATTGTGCTTTTCCGGAAGCTTCCAAAACCTGTCAAGTTTAAGGTTACCTCAAATCCTGTATATGCATTGTTCAACTCGCCCACGTATGTAAGTGTGGCTTCTGAACTAATCTGGAACAAGTAAATTAGTATTAAATATGCAAATATTTAGAATCCAAATAAATGAGAATATAAGCTGATATTAGATACGGTACATAAATTCTGGATAATTTTAGACATTTCACTTTCATTGGGAGAAGCTACTACCACCTTCCATGCAATTAAGGGGCCATTCATTGTATTAAACGCGGAAAAGGGATATAAAAATAATCATCGTTTCAACTCATTAAGAATTATTATATTCATTTTCAAGTGCTGCTTAACGAGTCTCTGCGAGATTTATTCCAAAAATAATTATAACTAGAAGCGACCACTCGTATCCACTTCTGGCGACAGTCACAATACAACCCGAATCAGAGATATGAGCAGAGTGCGTATAAAAAATGAAATATTGCACAATTTAAAACGACGT
Source organism: Orchesella cincta (assembly GCA_001718145.1). Lineage (NCBI taxonomy): Eukaryota > Metazoa > Arthropoda > Collembola > Entomobryomorpha > Orchesellidae > Orchesella > Orchesella cincta. The sequence goes on from LJIJ01001079.1 coordinate 47,150, forward strand.
TTTCAACCCTAAATTTCCTCATAACCAAATATATTACATAAAACGGTAAAGCCATGACAGAGAAGTTGCAGTGAAAATTAATTATGCATTCTAGCTCTGGCTATATACTCCGAATGAAAAAAATTATTCTCATTTCCTCCTCAAATTTGAAACATTCGTTAAGTGGAATTCTTATAATGAACTCCTATATTACTTAAACCTTTAATAATACCATATTTTATAACATGATATGAATTGTAGCTGGAACTGGTATACTCAGATTTTAGCAATAAGTAAGCACGAGCGCCTCCAATGTAGCTGTTCTAGAAAATATTCTAACTGCAAATTTCGAGGTCATTCGAATTGTAAATTATTTTGTTCCATTTTCTGCGAATGTCTCAACCAAATTTGATAGTTTCATGGAACAAGGTATATATATAGCTAATACTTTTTCTCAAAATGTGGAGGCTGAAAAACATACATCAAAAGGTTTTTCTGTTTGAGCACCTTGCATCCACCATCCACGCATAATGCAAAAGTTTTATGACAGCATATTGCGCTGAGGCTATGTAAATTTTTATCCGGATGAATAACAAATGATTTTTGGACATTCCAACGCTATCTGAATCGTGATACCTACCCGTATAACAATTCCTCAAGCACAAAGACATATATATTTATTTCTCTGAAAATAAATTCGAGCAAAATTTCTTCCAAATTTGCTCATGATGCTGGCAAAGTAAAATACAGTAAAATACATACAGAAATTTCTTTGCTACTGTATATTCCAGTTGTACTTGTACTCGTATCAATCTTGTAGTTTCCATTATTCAGCATTATGCGTTTGTATTAGCTTACACCTACACAACAATTCCTCCATCAAAATCATTTCGCATCACTGCACGCGAAATGATGTTTGATTCAAACTCAAGTTTAAGTTATAGAAATTTTGTTTGAATAAATGCTAACTATTTCAGAGAAAAACTTGACTATTATCTGCCTGTTAAATTTTCTCGGCAGAGTCTCGCAATTTGGGATGATTTAATCATAATGATTGAAATTATGTATAAGCTCACTTCATGTAGGCGTATGATTTTTTGTTGTCTGACTTTGTGTGAAATGCTTACTTAAACTGATTAAACTCGCTAGTAATGGACGCTTTATATTTTTAGAGAAAATTCTTGTTATATTTAATAGAGGAATGTCCTTATCGATTTGCAGTTACGTAGGAAGGTCGGCAACATTTGTATAAATAAAGGGCTCGTCCATCTCATTTCTCGAGCACAATACCTATTCAGCAGAAATGAAAGGGTTTATTCATTCTGCCACATTATTTCCGAGGCAAGATGATAAAGACTATGATCATGTTTATCACATCACTAACAAAAACAATGAATACCAAAATCTCCTAGAGAAAATGGGTTGCTGTCCTTGAGCTGATAAGGATGTTGAAGTAAGAGCAACAAAACAATTTCCACCAGATTACAAAAGAAAGTAAAGAAATGTTTCAGGGCTGGTGGTTTTTTATCCACGACAATGTCCATCAAAGTTGATGCGATAAGGGATTTGGAGAAAGCAATTAAGCTTAGAGATGTCAACATCTATTCCTTTTTCTTATCCCTATTAGCAAACTGTCTCCAGCTCCTCCATTAGCCTTAGTTAAAACATGTGCCTATAAATTGTCTCCAATAAGATTTTACCTTGGATGTATTTAGTGTCCAAATTAGAATCACGCTGGGTTGCATCCATTTGGGTCCAGATGGGCTCAATAATACTCCAAAGAAATTATTTCGATTTCGTTCCACCAATCCAGCATTTTCACTAAAGTAAAAATGGGGAAACTTAGGAGATCACGTCAAATTTAATCACAGAGAAAGAAAAAGTAGCACCATCGACTGTTTATTTTTATACATTCCCAATTTATTTACTTGGCTTACCACTTTCTTCAGTTAATCCTCTTTTTTGGTGGGAAGATTGTAGAATAAATTTTGCATTCAACATGTTTTTCACATTCTTTTTTCCATCGCACAAATAAACAAGGAGTATTAGTGGTAAAGGTGAAAATACAAAAAAGTTCGCTATAATTAGAGCACTTCCATTTATCTCTGTTTCAGACACTGTCTTTCATGGTGAAAGTGACAGGAAGAGAGTGTCAACTTTGATAAAGATGGAAGCGGAAACGTCGGTTAGAAAACGGTCGGGGCATTCTTAGAATTTGAGTAAAATACGTAGGATCGATCACACTATTACGAAAGAAATCTTGGTGTCATCAACCTTACCAATCTGGATTTATTCTACGTACATGTGGGTTTTGGTTCATTTAATGGCTTTTCAATTTTGTCATGTGCCGGTGCAAAGGCGGAAAAGTTATAATGATTATAATCACATCAATATGATACGTGATTTTGATAGATGGTAATAGCCCTAAAACCACGCCTATTACAACAGGAGCCACGTTGTGTTTATAAGATACCGGAAATTGGTTCTGACTTGTGTACATTATTAATTAAGTTAACCTGACTTTTTATGCTCATCACGTTAATACATCCTACATCCCTTTATGAATACGTAATGCCCGCCTGGCTGGGTTGCTGTGATTTGCATTGCAATTGGAAACAGAACCCAAACTATTGACTTTGTAAGTTCTACATTAGAATGGTGAAATGTCAAGCAAAAGGGTATTGTTAATGGTGTTTTATCTGATTCCATGAAAAAGGGAGAGTTCATTATTGGGATAATTAATACTTGCAGTCATTCATCTATCGATGTTATTTTTGTGACGTGGTGAACATTACAAATTTGAAGGCGGAAGAAATACAAAAACTATTGAAAGTAAAAGTAATCAACACCAAAACGCAGACAAACTCCTGCAATCGTGCTAACGACCTTTGCCCTAAGCATATAATTAGGTACAGTAGACAAGTCATCAGACTCCCAAACTTTGTTAGAGCTAGACGTTATGAAACATGCAGTTAAAAGGCCCAGGCGGACTAATTACAGAGGTGCTTTCTATACACGTTGTTGAATGAAAAAACTTTGTACAAATGGTGAGCATGTTGCATCAGATGATATGCCAATTATTCATTTATTTAATTGTTTTACAGAAGTCATAACAAGCTGTTGCTCATTCCAAACATGTGCCAGCCAAAAGTACGACTAAATTGAGCTTCTGACGATGTGTGCAAGAGAAAATAGCTACAAACACAAACTGCATAACTCAGCAATTTGCATATTATAATGTCTGAAATTGTGCATACATGCACCAATTTATTTGATTGATATAAAATAAAAAATATACAGTTGTAAAGAACCACATTATGATTTTTGCAATTCAAAATATGCTGCGTAGTTTCTAGATCTTATTTACGGGATAAGTTCTTACAAAATTCTCTCCTTATGCATATTCAGGAGTATGTTGTACATCATAGCAAACCATAATGGTTTAACCGTTGAATAATGACTCCCCGTTCTGCACTCTAGAATCTTCATAAGCTTACAAGGCAGCTTTCTGCAATTTGTAATAATACTAACTTAAATTTCATGGGTAATTTAGCCAGCTTTTATTTAAATGAATTGTAAGAATTTTAGCAGACATACATAATCAAGAAACAAATATGCATTTAAATAAAACCAACATTTCTCCTGTATATGCTCGTGCCGTTCTGGTCTAATTAATAAGAAAAACTGCTGAGGTGACTGATATAGCGTGCCGGCTGATGACAGTAAGTCTTTCAATGTCAAAAACGATAATATCAAAACCAGGTTATAATGTTCGGACGCACTTATAAGCTGTCATTTTTTGCATGTCTAGTTAAGACCAAGAATGTTGACTGCTCAGATCATAAACGTACATTCATATATTAGAGTCATAAAATTGGAAACTTTGTTTATATTATTCAAGACAAAATTCTGTAAACATCCTAACTAATAAGCAAGAACGGTTAGGCATGAGAATTTTAGTAAGTCAGTAATTAATAACATTAGCGATAAACTTTAAGCATTTTTTCTTTTATTATTTTCCTCCTCTCGCATTCCCTAGTTTTATTACCCGATTCTGATTATGAAATATTTCTTCTTCAATAAAATCCAACTTAAGTGAGTTGAAATGGTTTTATGTAGGCTAACCTAAATTTTCTTGTTTAGTCTCTACATCAGACTTCAATCCATTCCAACTGTTGCATTTACGTTTTATCTATCTTTCAACTCTCATGATTTTGATGATTAAGTGTACTAAAGTACGTTTGGAAAGTCCTTGAAGAGAACATTCCTAACATAAAGTCAATAGTCGATACTATAGGTTTTGGCTGCAACATTGATATAATTTTTTTTAAATTGGAGTAGAAAAGTTTTGGTTTTCACGTTTGATGGAATCAACTAGGTTTTAGTTACATGCAACAATAAATTTGAAGTTGAATTCTAGTTGTTGTGTCCTGTTTACAATAATTTCGCATAACTAAATTTAGTATCTATAATCTATTTAATATGTAACACTGTAAAATGAAATTTAAGCATGATTTTACGAAGGATTGAATTTGTTTTTTACAATTTTCATTGGACTCCGTATACATTCAGTTGGCAATAATAGTATAAATGGTGTTGCACAATTTTATTGAACTGTCCAATGATGCAAATTTCTGTAGTTTGCAGGCTTTTAATGTGTGACGCATTCGGATTTCTGATTGCATGCTCTTTTTTAAGAACAAGATTATGCTTTGTTGACACTGAATTAAAGTCTGCATTCGAGATACAGTTTCATGTTGAGCGGTTTTGCGATTGTAGCTGGAAAACAAAATGCTATTGTTCGATGATTATTCAAAGATCAGGCAAATCTGTGTTGTGTGTATCTGCATACTAGTGTTGGATACTGGTAAATTTTGGTATTACTAAAGTTTTAGTAATACTATTAGTTTAGTACGATTTCTGATGTAATTTTAGTAATAGTAAACGTAACACCAAAATCGTTTTAGTAAAAGTAATTACTAGTGATCGTTTCAGTAAAATGCACGCAATGAAAGCAGTTAATGGTGGTTAGTTTGTTTCCGACTGTACAACAATTTATTTACGCAATACCAAATTTTCAACATAAATAGACACATATACCCGATCAAACAGCATTATAAAGATCAATTAATATACTCTCTTCTTTTACAGGAAATGAAAACTCGATTTCCCAGATTATTTGTGGTTCAATCTTCCTCAGGAATAATACAGACCAGAAATTGAAAACATTTTTTCTGCGCAAACAATACTAGCTGGGCAGTTAAATAAGATTTAACCTTAATAAAAGTTGATAAGTTCGGCAAACAATAGCTCAATATTTAGAATTATTATGATCCCAGGGAGCCTAATTAGGCCCCCCAAAATTTTCAAAAATTTCCTGTTGGAAGTCAGGATGTTAAAAAATAAAATTGCCACGGTGAAAAATTCCTAAATTTTAAATCCTAAAAATAAAATTTTAGATTTTGCTATAGGCACCACAAACCGCACATGACATGCATGAACCAGGTAATAACTATTACAATTTTTTGGATTCTACACATATATCGGTTAACGAAAAAAACTGAAATCATTGAAGAAATACTTTTATTGCTTACATCAAATTATAATTTAATTAATTAATTATAATACAAAACCGTATTTATCAAGCGCATTGCTTCGGGCGGAAGATGTTCAATGTATTAATTGTCCTTATGTAATCACAGCTGCAGTGAAAATAGAAAGTCGCGTGATAATGAAAAAATGTGGATATTTCATCCAATTTGGGGATAATATTCATAATCAAAAATGTTTTTATCAGAATGCATTGCAAAATATTTTAGTTAATGCATAAACAACTTTAAAACACATTCAAGGCAAGCTTTTGTATTCAATGACTGTTATTGTTGTTTTCCGATACATAAATTTTGTCATTCAAAATATGGGTCGCAGGTTGAAATGTGTCAGAGCCAGTCAAAATGAAATGGTTACCTCATCCTATGCCAACATGTTGCGTCTTTGAAGTTGGAAATTTTTGTTTGAATAATACTGATCACTGTAACAACCTTTAATTACTATTATATTTTCCGCTGCTCTTTCTCACATTCCAATTGTCCATCTACAATTCTTGAAATAACGGAATATAAAATATCGTTAATGGGGTTTCCCCTTTACCGTAAGATATTGTGTGTTTTGGATAATTCCTCCAAAATGGTTTTGATGTCCTTCAGCTGATGAAAGTTGCGTAAAGGGTGTTATTTTAGAGTTATCCTCAGTATCAAACGTTGGCTCGGTCAAACTTAAACACATTTTCATCTTTGTCTCTTCAACACACGCAAGTTAAAACACTATTGAGCACGCACCTACTGCAAGGCAGGTATTAGATCGACAGTAAGAAGTATTGAATTCTAATCTCTCTGTAATTAGCCGATGATACATTTAGAGAGTATGAAAGAAACTTTGCTTCAATTACGACTTTCTGGAAATATTTGTATTCATAATAAAGAAACGAAAATGCAATTAAGTATATGCAAATGTGTGTTGCAATTGGAAGTCGAGACTGTTTTATTTAGGCCAACATTCGCGAAAAAAAATTTATGTCCATGAACCAGTTATCCATTACACTTTTGAAAATTGTACACATAAATGATAAGCTTTATACGACATATAATGAAAATTCGAAGTTATCGGAAGCAACGCTCCTGAAACCCCACTTTCTTGTCCCCTGTTCCCTTTTATTTGGGTAATCAATAAAGAAGCCGGCCGGGTAAGCCAACAACCGTGATGACGATGGGAATTGCCATCTACACTTCCTGAAACGTATTAATGTAGCTACAGCCATAAGAACAACATTAAGTGTCAACTTCAGTTTAGTTCTCATGTGGGCTTTAAAGGAGCCACTTTCACCTTCTGCTAGCATCTTGAAGTGATATAGGTGATTTTTAAAAAGCTAATTAGTCATTCTAAAGTTTGTCTTTGTACTCGTTTTGAATCTGAAAATGACATGCATTGATCTAAGAATTGGGAACTCACGAGTAAAGTTCAATTATGTCACGTAGAACCTCAAGCTTAGTCACACAATTAGTCTTTGGAGAATTTGTAAGGAAGGAAGAAAGCTGTACTCCTGTCATAAGACTTGAAGATGACAGAAAACCAATTGCCCAGTAGCACTGAAAGAATGATTGAAATAGCTGTCAACATTTGCCGCAAGAGCCCCGCTTTTGTACCAGCAAAATTGAAATATGTATCAAACTTAATTATTGTTCTCAAAATTTCAAATTCATTGCAAGTGTGTTTTGTTGCCAGAAACTGGAACCTGAAACAAATTTGCTTTCCGGAAGCAACAGGAGAAGTTGGTGTCAAAGCCATGATTCAAAATGCAGTAAAAACTAGTTGGGAAATGTATATCTTATGCTCAAATGCTTGCAAGTCTTTCAACTTCGTTTTGACATGGATGCTTAAGCTTTGCTGGCTTAAAAAAGGTTTGACTTGTATAAATAATTTGAACCTAGAAAATCGCATTTTAATCTAATAATGATGACAAAAATCGACATCCAAAATTGCCTATGAAACAAGTTGCCATTCTGAGACTATGCGGTGGCAAATTCGGCTACTTTGTAAAACAAGATACAAACATATAAACATTGAAAATGGGGATTTGGTTTTATTATCCAATGTTTTGTCATTTTTGTCGTAAAAGTGTTTAGACATATTTTAGACCCAAAATTACGAATAGCTCCTTCACACATAAAAATTGGTGGGCTAATGACCTCTATGAGTTCCACTTTTATGCGAAATTAGAAAAATAATTAGTTTATCGTGATAAGAGCTTCCGCATTAAGGAGGATCAAGTCATTATTGATAATGAATAGGTGTTGCTCAGTAACACCCAAATTTTATTTTACGATGTTATATTACGCGAGAGTGTTTTAAGTGCTCTTTTTTCATGCGTTGGAGGTAGGGCCACTTTCTGTTTCTTATAGCTTGAAAGTTATCTACAAGCACTGTGATTTTTGCATTGCACTGACGAGTGAGCTTGGTTACAATATCCTCCAACGTTCCTCCACCACAACTCAAGGTGACAATGAGACTGAATTCAGCCACTCTCGTTTATTTTGTATATCAGAGCAGAGGTATGAGTTGAGCATATCTCAAATGTCCATTTTATTCACCGTTTTGTCCCATGCTTACTTTGAAACTAGCCAAGCGAAAAATGTTACATGTTCCATGTTTCAAGTGTTCCATAATTTCGCAAGCTGGAAGTAGGAAGAACTTGGCTACACAACATTGATAATATAAGTCTTTTGCACGTGGCAATTTACTTCTACAGCATCTTATAAAAATGCACCGCATTTGTCTATGTAAAAAAGAAATTTTTTTAACGAAACCTTCATTTGTATATCGTCCCTGAGTGTCATGCTAGGAAACCAGAATGGTTCTTGTTTGTTTAATTTATTATTTCATTTTTCTGTTAAGAAATTAAAAGAACATACGATAACTTTTGTTCGTGACTCAGTTTGTTTCTAGAAACGTATGTGAAATTCGTATGAGCTCTACTTTCACACAACTGTAGTTAACATTTTTTCTTATATTATTTCTTATTTCGATTCAAGAGTTAAAAATTTTCCCCAAACATCATCCCTCCCCTTATTTACAAACTTCCTATCTCTGTTTACGTTACGTTATTTAATTTCAATAGTGTGTCTGTTGTCCTTGTCTTTCAGTTTTTCTTGGACTCCATTGTGATTGGTGCAATCTAATCTGGGAAAATTATGCACAGATTAACTTCCATCCCGACGAAGAAATTGAACGTTCTCATGATATTTTATAACATCCGCAAGCCTGTATAACGTGGTGTGAATCAGAACATCGACTGCATTAGTAGTAACATGTTCGCAATGCAACTTTTATGAAAAATCGTGGAACCGTTTTTGGGTTTCAACGTAAACCCCGATCGGAATTTTATCACCTAATTATTCCATAGGTAAGCTGATTAGGGACAACGCATTGATAGGTTACGAATACTTTCACCCAAAACATTTAGTAATAATAAGTTTGGCTTATTAAATATTTGAATATATAAGCCAAAAATATTAAAATAAAATTATGTTATTTGATGGTTAATGAACGAAAAAAGTGATGGGAATGTGGTTTATAATTGGAACAAAAAAGTTTTTGAGTGGTTTTACTTTCATGATAAAGACAATCATGATCATGGGCATATAACCGAAATTCTTGTTACCAATTTTGTACACCAACCATCAATAACAGCAAACAGACTGGATCAGAAACTAAACTTGGAATTGTAGGGCCGAGTGTTTTAGAGTAAGAAAAATTGTCTTCTCCTATATACTTTAAATCTTTCAAGTTCATAGGATAAGCCAAGTGACGAAGCTGCCACTCACAATAGTATGCATCCTGAATGATTCAATACTACTCTGGCAAATTTTATGACTGACGAATGAATAATTTGCGAGGCGTCATTGTTTGTTTATGTTCTTCTCGAATGATTTTGAATTGAATAAAATCGAACATATAATAAAATAATAAAAATGTAATGAAACAGGTAGTTCTAAACTGGAGCAATATGCATTTTGATGAGTTGGTACGTTGACTTGAATAATATTAGTTGCACATGGATACTAGTGGCTGAACGATCATCTCAGCGCTGCACTATGATTTAATTCCACCACTTTTTTCGAAATAGGCATTAGACTCATATAGTATGTTTCAGAGTGGTTTCATATGTATTTTATTGGCGTAGATCCGATAAAATTCTTTTCACCTTCCTAGAACTGACGACAATTGAGTTATTTTAAAAAGTTTGTCAACTTTGAAGATGCATCGGAACATTTTCATTCTTATAAATATGTTATGGACTAGGTTGCAGAGATTGCGAGTTATTATATTAAACCCCACAAAATTTCGAACATTCTGACAGCAAGAACAAGTTCGGGGGTGCGCGCGAGCTAGTTAAACTTTGCGCCTGAAAATACTTTTGGAAGACTAGAAAGACGTTGGTGTTTATTAACTTTTTTAAATAAATAGATAATAATTCTGCAGAGTAAGGAACACCAAACGGCTTTCTAGTCTCTCAAAAATCTAATATTTTCAGGCGCAAAGTTTAACTAGCTCGCGCGCACCCCCGAACTTGTTCTTGCTGTCAGAATGTTCGAAATTTTGTGGGGTTTAATATAATAACTCGCAATCTCTGCAACCTAGTCATAATATTTTATAGAATGAAAATGTTTCGATGCACCTTCAAAGTTGACAAACTTTTTAAAATAACTCAATTGTCGTCAATTCTAGGAAGCTGAAAGTAATTTTATCGGATTCTACGCTATAAAATACGTAAGAAACAACTCTGAACATACTATATGAGGTTAATCATTTCGAGAAAAAGTTGGTGAATTAAATATAGTGCGCTGTAGAAAGCGATACTGGTAATCAGTGAGGATTACATATCAATGGGATAAAACATCATATATGCTTAAACTATCTTTAAATTAAGTAAGCTACCAATTGGTCATTTCGTAGCCGGATATAAGACTAATTCAATGGAAGAAACTTTTACTATTAGGTTTGAGAAATGTTGTCTTTCGAAGTCAAATAAGTTAAAACAGTTAAAAAACGATTCCTACAAAGCAAGCTATTTTTTGGGCATTCGAATAATGATTCAATTGTTGTTCAGCCGCGCTAATTGGGTTCTCTTCATTCGGTCGCACGTTCAAGACTCCATGCTTTCATTATAAAATTCCAACTGTGTAATAACATACCATTGCATAGAGGCATGTGTGTTTAAATCCACAAGTGATCAATTCCGTTTGAATATTTGAATATTGTTTTTAAGAACGTGCATTCTGAAGACGAATTTGAATTGTAGTATTAGTAT
>LJIJ01001080.1:0-57914 GCA_001718145.1 Orchesella cincta
CGTAGAAAAATTTCTACAAGAAATTTTAGAAGCAACAGCTGGACAACTTTAAAACTGTGTTTAGTACGTGGTTAGTCAATTCTTGACGTCAACTGACTATATGGTAAAATTGCTATCAAATCTGAGCAGCTTGGACTAACAGATGAAAATCTGGAATGTTGTTGATTCTAAAAATTTCCTGTAGAAATTTTTCTACGTTTCCCCCATATCGGAAGAAAAACTCAGGAGATTGCATATAAATTTTCAAATAAGTGGAATCCCCATTAAACCAATCATCACCTGTCCTCTTTGATCTTGAAATTAGTGTAAAGTTTAAATCCAACAGTTGCTTGAAATAATGAACTGGAATTGGATGCGGTGGAGCACTTAAATCTGTAATATTTTGGCCCTTGTAGGCATTGCTCAGAATAACTCCCATGCCAATCCACACAGATATAATTATTTTGTAAGTAATCCAATCAGGAATTGGCACACCTTGTTCAAGTAGAATGGAAACGGGTGCAAAAATTCCTTTCGTTTCGATGTTTAGGTTTTTGACACGCTCAATTAGCTCTAGCATTATGAATGACACTCCCATTGAGGCAAGTAGCAACCACCAAATTTTGAACGTCGTAGGCTGAGAAGTAACCAATTATTGACAACGAGCCACTTTTCAATAAATCACAGGTGACAAACTGTAATCCCACTTGTTCCACTCCCATGTAGAAAGTATTTGTCGTCTGGAACGTGACATAAGCTATACGAATATCTTTTTTATCATCGACAGGAGCAAAGGTGGCATTAGGAAAAGCAGTATGCAACAATATTACATTACTCAGCATCCAGCTTTTAAAATCAATGAACGTAGGCCTTTTCACAATCTCTGTCATGTTAATTTTCATTTCCATAAATTTGCTATCTGTCAGCTTTCGATAATCGCTATCAATATAAATGCCACCAGAATGAAGTTCCTGTAGATACAGCGTGATAAGTTTGTCCATGAGAGATTTATAATCCTTTATCAGTAATAGGTTTACTGAAAGTATTTTTAAATTGTTCTGAGCAGGTATAAAATGTGTGGATAAAGACGAATTTCTGAACAAGTAGAGCAGTTGCATTGCATAGTTGCAAACATTGGTAGATTCGATTGGTCGAAGGTAGGCCATGAAATCAAATAAATTCTCCAGTGGCCCGGTTTCCGAAGTTGCAATAACCAGCTGGAAAATGTTGTACTTTGGCAGCGCTAGCTCGACTGTTCCTCGTACAATCCGTTATCATACTTTATTACTTCTCCCGATCTGCTTCGCACCCATGGAATGACTAGGTCGTGTTGACCTTTCGGGCGATCGACTCCGAGAAAGGTTCCAGGGGGAACTTGCACATTAAATGTTAACGCATACAATTCAACGTGACATTCCTTTGTTCTGCGCAAGGGAGGTAGAAAATGAAATGCATCAGTGTCGTTGTCAGTTTTTATTGAGATTATTTCAAAACTTCGGGTTCTATATTCAATAGGTTTCCATCGAGTTTTATATACCGACAAAATCACAGGTGTACTGGTAATGGGTTCAAAGAATGGTTTGGGGTGCTTAGTTATAGAATTACTAAGGGTGGTAATCGTTTCTGGCTCGTTTTGCAAAGGTTGAAATGACGTGAAATGCACGACACAATTTCGAAATGGCTGTAAAATTGTATTAAGATTTATTTGATAGGCATGGATATTCGTGTAAAACTTTAGATTTATAAATAGTAAAACTACAAAAGCGAAGTTATTTAACGTCATTTTTCTTTTATACTTAAAAACTACAGATAATTGTGTTTTTGGTCAGCTGCTTTTATAAAGACAGCTTTGTTAGTGAGCTTTTTGAAAATGTAGTCATATACCTAGTCGTAAGTCTAAATTTCTGAAATTATTGATATTACATCCTTAATAAAATCCTTTTGTTTTCGCACCAAGTCGAACATACCGTGTTAAACTGTGAAGATCAGTCCCAGGAAGTAACAATACAACAGGATATACGGAAGCGGAATTAATTCGACAGAAAATGCGGAAGTTATTTTAATGAAAATGCGGCAGAGGATTGTACTTGCTAGCGCCAGTTTGTTTGCTTATAATGCTGTAAGGGAGGAAGAAAATACATTTGTCACGAAACACACGAACCGTGAATAATTAATTCAACAAACTGCCATCATATACATCTGTAAAATACTTCGTTGAGATATTATTGATTTATGCCTCAGTTAAAACCAAGCAGGCTGGCTGAGTTATGATTCGAATGAAATTGTGAAATAGGTAGAAACCAGTGTTGTATACTAGTAAGTAATGAAAATTCTAAAAGTTTTATTATTAGTAAGCCTTCCTGATTTAATTTTAGTATAAGCAATGGTAAAAGTGAAATATGATGATCAAGTGCAGCTCATTTACTTTTTCTAATTCATTCCCAATGTCGAGATACCTACTAAATGTAACGTAATGTAATGTACCCACGTTCATGCGTGAAAGTAGATAATGATGATGTATTTTCAGGCTACTCAATTTTCCGAGGACTTGGCACAATATAACGTTAACATCAACTCAGCATGATACCAGCTTAACGACCTTCAGTTTCTGGATTGCATTCCGGGCCAACAATTAAACTGGGGAGGTAATGGAAATGGCCATACTGACTTGAAGTATTTTGTTTGCTTCCGGATCACACCCATATATCAATGAAAACAGCAGAAAATTATGCACCACTGTTGTTATACCAGCAACGTGTCTTGTGTGATACACTCACACTAAAAATTTCCCAGTGCTCTTTTCCTTTTTGATCAGATTCGGGAAAATTGTTTTTAAAAACCTATTTTCCAAAATTTAAGCTCACTTCAGAAAGTAGCAAGCTTAAGAAATGAGCCATGACAAAGATATTATGATGCTTTGAGTGAGTAAATGTTGCAGAAGAAGGGCGAAAAACTGAAGTCAAACTATGGCTTCCTACCTTGGCCATATTCGAGTCGCAGGTAAAGATCGGCATTTTGGATAAAAACTTGACGTACAATCGCTCTCGCTGACAAAACTCTATTTGCTTAATGAAACGAGAACTACCTAAGCCTGGAGAGATTAGAAAAGCTTGGAATTTGAGGAATTACTTTTACGTCATCAACCTTTCAATGACTTTTAGCTACCAAATACTAATGTGAATGAAAGAATATGGGATTGAAATGGTCCCGACTTGACAATCAGAAGATCATTGAGTTTCATTCCACTCACAATTATTTCCAAAACATAATTACGACAATAACATATTAATATCATCGTCATTATTTCATGTAGTTTTACATCGCTTTCATAATATTTTATAAGCTAAAACTCAAGCAGCAAAGCTTCTATACTGTGCAGTAATGATTTCATATGAAAATACACAAGCACAGGAATCATCATATCATCCTTTCATTATTCTGCTCCTGCTTTCCACCCTGCTCATTATTCCAACTTTTAACAGCTTCGATGGAGGAAAATCGATAATCTTAGCGGCGATTAAAATGATTTCTTCACTTTTCAGAAGAAATATATTTAACTCCAACTACACCGTGTGAAATGGAAGACTATAGTTGTTGTTTACGGAGAAAAGTCAATTTTTACAGAACGGTAAAAACTGAGACACTTTCTCCATAAACGAAGCGGACGACTGTGTTTTGATTGCAAGCTCCATTTAGCGGAGAGAGTTGACCATGATTAAATAAACAGAACACAACGGAAGTTTGTTGCTTTGTCGTGCTTTTTGGAAGAAGATGATCCCCTCACGTCAAGCTGTTGATTGCTCTTTATAGGCAAGTAAATGTTGATGCTTTGAAAAATAGTCTTGTGAGGAGACGATCCCTCCTCCCAAAAATTTGTACAACAGTTTCCCTTGCAGCTAGGAACGTCACATCCACCTCCGCACACTGTCACAATGTCCAGTCTTAGGAATTTTCCTTAGGCTGAGGAGTGGCGGCTTTGGAAGCAAAATAACTGTTTTCTTCCTAAAATTAAGATGGCCTAAGGTGAACAAATGGCCCCTGGAAATCTTGTTAGGAGAACATATGTATGCTCCCTTGTGACACCAGAAACATGGATGCGCGCGGGACAAAATGACCCTCAGCCACCGCTTTGTGTACAACTTTATAGAACTTTAAAGAGTGGCATCGTCTTTCTCACAATGTTGTGAAAAGCCTCTGCCTTTAGTTCACAAACCTATGACAAAAAAATACGAATTCCCCTCAAGAAGCATTGAGATCGAAATGGTTGCGCATTCTACGACACTGTGCCATGATGCTTTTAACCTGACTGAAAACTCTCCAAAACCGCAATACGAAAGCGACAACAACATAAATCCAGATATTAAGTGCATATATAGGTTAAAATGGAGAAGTGTAGCGTTCTCTAAAAATAGATCTTTGTGGTTGTAAATAAATAGCATTCTCAAATTCAATGCGACGCAGAAAGGCAGCCTACTTAACTTAATACGATGTCGAATAGGTATAGATGCTCAGTGGTATGCTTAAAGGAAAATGAATGCAGTCTTGGTTGAATATTGTTTTACGTGTCTAGGTTTTTAGCTCCTGAAAAGTGGAGCTTTGCGAGTACCACAACAAACCTCCAGAAGGAATTATCATGTAAATAAAATGGATGGAATCTTCGTAATACGTAAGTACAGTGGAGTAAGATAGCAGCAAGCGGACGATTAAGTTTTGAAGAAAAGGGAGACAAGTACCTTGAATCCAGCTTGGACGCAAATGCACTGCATGCATTCCCTATCTGCGTGAGCCAAGCCAAACACAACCTATCAACCAAGAAGAAGCAGAGGATGAAAATAATCCGCTTTTGACTTCAAGACAAGTCGGAATCACTAGCTCTCCTCTCAGTTATATAAGTCTTTTCGTTGCCAACAAAACAGCAAACTGAATCTTGAACTGTCACCCACGGGTGCAGAATCTTTTAAGGATTCGACATCTTCCTGTAACCAGACCCAAACTTCCTCCATGTTACTTAATGCCCCGAATATGAGCTGGGGGCTTCGCCCCAAATCTTCCTGTAACCAGGTTACAACGTTACAAAAGATTCTGCACCCGTGTGTCACCTGACTTGTCAAGTCAAGCATCATAAGGTGTAATGGTTTAAGATTTTAGTAAAACAACAGTGTATTAGATCTGCCTGAATCAAAAGTCATTATTTTTAAGCAAAAAATGTCATCGAAGAGGAAGGCGGCAGCAATGTTTAACGATGAGGAAGCTGTTTCAAACGGTTTGGCAGAAGTGGAGCCTCATTTCAAAGTTGGTGTAGCAAACAAGCGTTTGAAAATGGGAACCGATGAATCTCCCAATTCTGTACACGCAACTGAAATCCCAGAAGATGTACGTAAAACACTTTCGGTACATTATTTTTATCGTTCAATTTTTTGCAAAAGAATGATAACTGTGTTTTGTTTTGTGAAAAGGTTTGGAAAGACACATTTGAAATGCTGGAGTTTGCGGACATGCTCAGTAGTAGTAAGGGGAGTGTGGTAACCCACATCCTCCAGAATGCCTCCAATCAACTGGTGGTAGTCTGGAGGAAACTTTTCCACACTTTTCTTTGTTGGAGGAGATGGGAAGGTGTTTTTGTGTAGTGTTATATACACCACTACACATGCTCACTTCATTCTTTTACAAATGCAGTAAACATTTACGTATGCAAAATTAGGAATAAAATGTTTATGCTTTGCTCGCTAGTTTCTTGGCTTTGCGTACAAGCCATACGCATACAAATCATATGCATACATCATTTTAATAAATAAAATTATGAAAATTTGACAAAATGTACCACGTTGATGGGACTTGAGCATGATGATGTGGATTTTGGCTGCCATTCTTCAAGTTTTCATCATCACAGCATAATCATCATACATTTTTTTGAAGATTTAAAAAGTATTTCAACGGAACATGGAGCGTTGGCAAGGTAAGTTTTACACTTTGATTTCTGTTTTCATTGTTGTTTCTTATCAATAATTCCTGATGAAATTATCAGCTCGATAACGAGAACTCGAATGAATATTTATATTTTTCAACATTACATCCCCAAATTTTTACAGAATATTTTGTTTTTCATTTAGTTTGTGGACGTCTTGCTTTTAATTGTCGGAAATGTCTTGATGAAAATTGCTTTTTCATCCAATTTGAGACGAACCACTTCACATGTGTTGACAAGTTGAATGGATGGAAAGATATTCAGCGTATTATCGAACCCACCTTTCAGGAATTATGTGATGTTTTGAGTACCGAGAAACCAACCAGTGAAACACAAATAACACAAGAAAGTGGTAAGTACATATTAATTATTTGAACAAGGAAACATTATGCATGGTTTTTTGATTTCTTAACTACTTATTTATTTGTTTTATTCCATAGCTGGAGTTGGATTTCAATTATTTCTTCTGTTTCTTGACATCATTATTTTTCTTGTCATGATTGGTGGTTTCTACGTTTTGTTTATGCGCGATAGACGAATTTTTCGTGCAATTAGTGAGATCCCTGAACAAATTGGAAACATTTACAACTCCCATTCCCGAAACAACAACTACTACCTACAATTACGACAACAAAGGGAAAATTCAATCGCTTCCAACCAACAGGAAGAGTTACAAACAAACCCGTTTCTTCCACAACAACCCTTAGCTTTACCACCACCACCACCTCATGAGAATATTGAAATGGAAAGTTTTGAAGATGATGATGATGAAGGTACAATTACACCAGAGTCGTCTCCTGAGGTTATGCCAAGTGCTAATTATGTGACTAAATTTAATAGAATGATTCGTAGACCTAATTTTTTCCAATCAATGTAATTTATTCATGTTATATTTTTGATTCATTTTCTTTGTAAGGTTCTTTTTTTTGTAAAACATGATCTGTATTAATTGTATTTGTGTACCAAATTAAAAAACAAACTCATTAATTAAACTATTATTACATTTTTGAGTAGCCTGATTAACAATAATTAAAACATTAACTCTATTATTAAATTTTATTATTTATTTTCATAAAGTATTGATTACATATTAAAACTTTTGCCCTAAAACTGGATACATTTTTTGCGGTAAACAATATGTTACTAAAACTCTTTATCATCTCATCATTTCTTTTACAGTTTCGTTTGCTAAAACACTTATGAATGTCTAATATGCTTATTCCAAAACAACGCAATGTTATGAAAAAGACACAAAACATTGCACATAAGGTACTACGATTACACTGGTACTTATTTTTGTTGACAAGAGTATATTTTGGTGTATGTTTAAACTTATAATAATTCGAGGATTTTCCAAAGCTATCAAAATATTGAAACTTTTTACTAAACTTACTACGATAGTAGCATACCCAATGGGCAGTTTTTCTTACTACATCTTGTCGTGTAGTTGTGTTTTGGATTACGCAATAGGATTCAAACTGGGGAATGCTAGAAATTGATTCATTTTTATCTATAATACTGAATCCTTTTATTAGTTGAAATTCTGCAAGCTTAAGCAGAACCTTTCTAATCTCCAACTCGTTCATTCTAACTCAGATACGTTACCAAACTTATCTATTTCAATAACACCTTGGGTCTCGGAGTACATCAACACGTTTAGGGCTCCACTTAATCCTTCCGAAAACTTTGCTTCCAATCTGATTTGAGCCTCTTTCTTCTTAGTTAAATATCCAGGAATTCTTTTTGGTTGTAGACGAAAGAAAAACACACAGTAACCGTCTTTGTAGATCTCCTTTGTTATTCCATTGTTTCTAGGACAAACTTCAGACACGAAAGCTTCGTATGCCTGAATAAACTTTTGGTTAGCAAAGTCTACATCAAACTGTTTGTATGAAATATTTTCAGATTCTACCATTAGGTTGAGTGACGTAACGTTATGATGCGAAAAACAGTATGGGTTTGTTTTTAATGATCCATTGAGATTAACCGTTGGGACAAAAGCAACAGCAATAAATTCAGGCAAACATTTCCCATACAATATAGAAGAAATAGAACTGAGACTGGATGGTGCGATTGAAAACGTTTTTATCTCATCACGTTGAACTAATAGCTGTGCATTGTTCTGGCTAAACTTTCGTTGAAGTTGATTTGATACGTCATCATCTAATTGAACTTTTTTGTATGTTACTGATGCGGCAAGAATTGTCAGCTTATAGTCCTTTAGATCTATTTCCTTTTCACTCAGCAAAAAAAACTCTTGGGGACTTCTGCGAAGTTTAATGTTAATTGTCACGTTTCCTGGAATTAATTTATCACTGTAAAAAAGACAATGATTTATTCTACCAGTTAGTTCGACTATGTTTGTTTGCGCTGCCGTCAGCATCTAAATGTAATGATTAAAGAAGGTTTTTGGGAGTCTAGAGCTCAAAAAGGAGATGTATCAAATGAATTATTTCCACTTTTTAAAAGTTTCTTAAAATAGGAACAGTATGGGTAGTATCCATTATTATTAATTCGTGTTTCATTTAAAGATACTTCCACTGAATTGAACAAAGAGTCCAATAAGTTATTTACAACACCAATTTCAGACGCAATGGGTACTCCAGTTCCATCCCTCTTAGTAAGTCGGATTCGAAGATTTAATTTAACACTGTTTGCTGGTATTGAATGAATTTTATTTCCTACAATTCTAATTTCTATTGGATTATCGCCGTCTAAAGTCCCAATTGGAAACGCTTCAGCTTCATCCAAATAATCAAATGAATTTTCAACAGGAATAGTACTATAAATATCAACAGAACTACGATAACCAGTATTCTGCTCGCCTCTCTTACTTCTTTTTGTTGTTACTTTTCCCATTTTGCCTTTGCAATTGAGTCAAAATTGCTTGAAGTACTGCTTCGCTAGATGGTTTTGGATTGAGTTTTGATATATTTTTCTTCTTAGGTTTCTTGTTGGGTTTGGATTGTGCTTTATTTGTTGTTGCTTTCTTGTTAGTTGTTTTCTTCTTGATAGCTTTTCTTCGAGTGATAGAACTCTTTGTTACACCTGCGCCTTTTAAACGATTTGAGGATGACTTCTTTTTTATAGAAGGGGTAATGCGAGGAGTTTGGTATTGAAATGGGATAATATCGTCGTCATCACTATCAGGGGTTTCATATTGTATAGATCTTGACTTCGTTTTTATAGGTTGCAGAACACAACCTTCCTTTTTGCAAATCACATCTCGCTTCATTGTCTTCGGATGTGGTAAACCAAGGTTACTGGTTCGTCTCCAATGGTAAATCGATTACTTGATATGATAAATGAAGAGGTCACAGCTTGAAAATGCGGTTGAATCAGTGGATAATACAGTACTGGTTCAATTACTTGTTGGAAGCGTCCTTTTATAGTAGAATTGTCAATACCAATATTTCGAATGATTGGATATTCACATCCCCCATATGGTTGGTAGTCTATTAAATTATTACAACAAAGAATATGTTCAAGGGATTGGGTTTCCTTGCTCTCAAGAGCGTACAACGATGTACGATTTGAAAACAAGAACTCTGTTGAAACTCCAAAGTAACTTGCTAATGACTCTGGCAATTTAAACTGCAAAAACTGATTTTTAATATCAAAGTTAATGTACTCTTCGTTGTCACTCATAGTTATTAAAACATTTTTCCCCACACTTTCAAAACTGGTATGTAAAGCTTCGGCTAATGCGTCAAGTGAGTCATCGGAAGGCTTCAACAAAGGAATTTGTTTCTCTGTGAATTTTACGTACTGTATTTGAGACGTTAGATTGGTATCCTGTAATAACGTAACATTGAAGGATTTCTGGCTTGTGTGTTTACCCATTTGAAAAACTGTTTTCCCAAAACCCAAAATATTAGCCAGTGTTTTTTCCAACGAAAGAAAACCGTTATCAGAGTTGATTACAGAAATTGTAACAAACGCGTCACCAATTTTGTCATAACTTAGAGAAAACTTCACTTTCTCAAAAAGTTTGGTTTTGTTATTCAGCATAGTAATAAACTGTATAACGGGGAGTAAAGTGTCAATGTAACCATCAATAACAATTGTATCAACAGAAATTTGAGGCTCTAGCAATGTAATTGTTTCATCTTCGGGTAGGATTAACTGTCGTTTTGGTGGCTTTTCTACTAAGTTCACATTAAAGGACACGAGTCCTATTTCGTATGAACCGTCACTGTAATCATAGTCCCTGTTTAAAATATTAGTAAATGTTTGTGAACTATTATCCGGAAAGTAATGAAGACTGTCATTTGAAAGCACTGTTATGTATGTATCTTTCTTTCTATCTGTCATCGTTAACTGAATCAGGATGAACCGCTAAAAGTTGTTGTTCGTAGAAACTTCCCGATATCTCGTTTCCAAGTTTATCAACAAGACGATAGGTCCACGGGTATGTATTCAGAAGTGTTTTATTTCAAAATTTTCTTCCGTAAAGTTTCTTGTACTTCCTTTCTCAAATAAAAGTTTAGACCGTGCTACTTTCACTGTTTGTTTGGGTGAAAATTTGGCTTCCTTCTGATTTCGTTTATCTTTTATGTATTTCTTATATAGCCTTTTCCAGACAATTTCCTCGTTATCAAACCCCACATCAATAGGTCTATAAAGGTGTCGGGAATTAGGGGTTTTATTATGCCCTTTAATAACAGCCTGTAAATACAAATACCACACCTTGTTTCTGTTGTGTTCCATAATTGCAAACAATCTCCTTCTAATTACTTTGTTCATTGATTCCGCAAACACAGCTTTCTTTTCTGTGTATGTATGATATATTGTTGTACCAATTGAGCTAACATATACTTTGAAAACCCCTGAAAACTCCAATCCACGATCAGCATGTAATAATTTCGGTGCGTATCCCTCTTCTTTAACGATATCCTTAAAGGCATCAAGTACATCCTTTGCTGTTTTTCGTTTGATGGGGCGTGCCATTGCATAATTTGATAACGCCTCAACACAAACTAATATGTACTTGTATCCTTTATTTTGACGTGAGAATTTGTCCATTTGTAGAAGATCAATATTCCAAATATCTCGATAGTTTCTAACCAAGTAACGTCTCCGCTGAAAATTTTTACGAATTGGTTTAAAAAGAGTGTACGTTCGCAACTTGAGTAGCTCTTTTTCTATCTGCTTTTTTGACTTTATTTTATTGTTTTTTAAGAATGAGTATAATGATGCAAAAGAACCAACCTCTTCGGGATTTAAGTAGAGAGTTTTGATTTCTGTGCGTTCTTCTTCTTGTGACATGATGAAAAATATACTTCAAATGTAACCCACTCAAAACTTTTATCTTCAAGGTCGTATTTGGAAGTTGGTAATTCAAAGGACTGTGATTCTTTTTGTGGGGTACTCGTTTCTTCAGTTTTTAAATATTGAATAAACTTTTCGTACAGTTCAAGCGGAATTACTTTCATCACAAGTGGCATTTTCTAAACTTGAACTTGCACAACTCAGTACCTCACAGAGGATTAAGGCAATGCAGGATTTAACTAACTTTCTGTGTTTACAGATAAGTGAGGCAATAGTTTTTTTTAGATGACGTTTGTTTTAGTTTTAATAGAAATGAACGTGCTTTGGAATTGCTAGGAGTATTTATAACACACTCAATAATTGCTTTTATTTCTTCTTCAAGAGCTGTTTGAATACTGGATGTAAACCGTTTGACAGACCCGTTCACACATTCACTGAGAAACTTGTAATTGAGGATAATCCTTTTCATACTATATTTTATAAATCTTTAATGATTCGTCAATAAATACACTGTTTCTTAGTCTGTATTTATCTGGTGTAAGTTGGTGAAAGTCTAAAAAAAGAAATTTGTATGGTTCGCTTGTTGCATCCTCGTAGCATTCAATTACAGCTTTGCTATTATTAGGCTTGAATTGCCGTGCAAGTATTTGAATCGCATAAAGATTTTTTACCCACTTTCCAACAATTAAATACGTGGTATTAGAAAAGCAAGTTGTTAAAAACTTAGAAAATAGTACTTGTACAATCAGAATTACGGTGAGAGATTCGTGATGAAACCGTCGAGTAAAAAACTCAGCTAATTTGTTTGCCGCAGTAGTATTTTCAAAGGAACCTAATTGATCATCAATAAGTAATACTGTGTTAGGTCTTAAGTAAGATTCACACTCCTCTAATGATTCCACAAAATAACACTCAAACTTTTGTAAAAGTTTGTTGTAAATTTCTTGTCTATGATTACAAACTATTATAATTCGTGAAATTGGATTTGCAAACAGTTTATCTGACTTCAATAAAAGGTTGACGATATAAAACGTTTTCCCAGAGCAAGACGGGGCACTAACAATTATTCCACAAGGATTACGAATTTCCAGATCAATATTATCAAACTCCATGTGATCGTCTTGCGTTCTAGAACAATACTAATATCTAGGTTAAACTAGAGGCTTTTTATATAGGCTTCAAGTTATTTAACTCACAGTTTCCAAACGCTCTGGTATGTATCGGAGTTTTTAGGTACCGCTTTATGTCCAACCCGCTTATGCTTTTCTTATGCACCTCAATGGTGTAAAGCTTATGTTTTAGTCTACGAATCTGTCTGTAAACTGCATAGTACTGACAAGGGACAAACAAGGACTCAACATATTGT
This sequence comes from Orchesella cincta, assembly GCA_001718145.1. Classification (NCBI taxonomy): domain Eukaryota; kingdom Metazoa; phylum Arthropoda; class Collembola; order Entomobryomorpha; family Orchesellidae; genus Orchesella; species Orchesella cincta. The sequence goes on from LJIJ01001080.1 coordinate 12,582, forward strand.
GTAAAATTTGTTTGAGAAAGCAAGGTGAAGCGTGGTATTCCTTTTAAACGTTTAGATTCTTCTGACACCTTACTGTATTCATATATACCTGTACTGTTTTTAACTCTTGTAAAGTATTCAATCCCATACATCTTGCTTTTAACGGAACAAGCACGATGTATTACAGAATTGCTGTATTCAACTTTCATTTTTCCTGGTATTTGTCGGTTAGTATCGTCATAATATTCTACAAACAATGGATCATTTTTATCAAACCCAGACAAGTCGTGATGCTCTCGAGTCTCTTTTAAGTAATCATAAAATGTATATGTAGACCCTTTGGGAATTTCGTAGAAAAAAAGTAAACCGTCTGTATCCGTTTGAATTAAGGATATTCCTCTTGGAAATTTGGGCTTCAATATCTTGTAAAAGTAAGTAAGAAAGTTGGCTTTTGAAATATCTAATATTGAGGTTCCCCAAATTTGCATTGTATCTAGCGTAATGGACCTTTTTTTCATCATTATTGCAATTAAATCATTGTTAATTGGAACAAACTCATCAAACAAAATCTGTTTTGAATAGTACAAAGCCTTTTCAGATTTGTTAATCAATTTCACAGATCGCATATTTTCTTTATTAAGTAGTGAACGTCCATATACTGCATTCGATAATAATTTCATTACATTTGATTCAAACTTTGTTGATGCTGCTTTCCGTAAAGCTATTGCTTTGTTTATAAAAGTACTGAGAAATGAAGACTGTTTAAACTCTAGTATACTTTTAACGTAAGTTATTTGAATGCCAAGCTCAACAAAAAGCTTTAGCAAACGAGAATGGACTATGTAATTGTCTTTTGGAAGCAAATCTGCTATTAATCGTTTTGACTTGAACAATTGGTTTTTCGTGTCTAAGCTTTCAAAGAACTCTATTTGAAGTGGAGAAAGCATTTCCTTTGTTATGAACTTAGACTCATATACCGGTGGAAGACAGTCAAAAAATTGATGAAGCTCATTTGGAATTGTTAAACCTACTTCAAAAAGGTACCCATGTTCCGAAAGTATGTCAAGATTTCTTAAGAACTTGTGGACACCATGCTCTCTAATTTTTTCTACCTCCCCTTGACGAAGAAACCTGAATGAATGAGATGGAAGTGGTGAAAGCATCACATATGTGTATAGACCTGTTATATCTAAACTTTGAATAAACGAAGTTGGTTTATTACAGTCGTATAGATGTTCAGGTAAAAACTGATTATTAGCTTCACAAAATTTTAATGACCCCACTCCAGAATATCCTCCCCTTTTACTATGAGAAATGAAATTATACATAGTTATATCTCTAACAAAATCTATTCTACCCTTTATACTCTTGACTGCACATGTGTAGGAGTAAGATGGTAAAGATAGAAAATAAAGAGGGTCCAGTTCGAAAGAATTGATCATGAGGGATCTAAATGCTTCAAATGAACAGCAAAGTATAAGCGTGTCTAACTTGCAGTAGAAATCAACTAATCCTCTTAGATTTTTAATATCCATTACTTTCCAAAGCCGCTTTGCCTTATCTAACTCTGAACTGTTTGCTTCACAATCTCTCAAATCATCATAAAAATATTCAAGCTTGTGAAAGTCTTGACGTTCAAGGCTATTAAAAGAAGACAGTAGTTTGTATGGAAACATTGACTTCTGGAAAAAATCACTGGGTTCTATACCTTTTTCTATATAACGAGCGAACTCATCATATATAAGCTTAAACTTGATTTCACCTTTTCCATTATCATAAACGGATTCTCCTAATGTTGCTAAACTTGATGACAAGAATTGATGGGTGTCAATGAATCTGATTTGTGCCTTTTGATTATCCTTTTGAATATGACAAATGATGGCAAGGAACTTTTCAGTGGACTTTGGAATTATATCGATATTCTCTATACCAAGCAAGTTTAGATTCTCAATGATATAGGTAAAGTCGTAGTTAGAACCGTTATGAAAGCAACAATTAAATATAAATGGCATACGTGCTACTAAATTACATTTGTTGCAAGATAACCCCACAAAGGGAAACGGTTTTATGTGACTGTGATGGCTAGCTATTTTTCCAGTTTCAAAATCACTCTTTGTGAAAACCTTTTTACAAAATACACATTGTGTAAAGCCTTTTAGATTTTTATTTAAAATATCAGACATTGGAGGCATTTTCATTGTTGAGATAGCTAATCGTTGATACTCTATTAACGTATCAATTCGTTCGTTAACATCATCAAGTAGTGTTTGCAAAAAATGTTGTATGACGTTTTCTGACTCATTTGTTTGTACATGGGTTTTACTGCTTACTTTTACACTCTCGTGGTCAACACAGATAATTGAGTAAGCTGCTGGACGATGATGCTGTAGAATTTTATATGATGTTAAGTTTTCTTTAGGTTTTTCTAAATAACTTTCAAAATCCGCATAATATGTAAAAGGAATTTAGTTAGTAAATTGAAGAGTTCTGTCTCTAGGAAAAGTCATTCTAGCAGTACGAGGAATGCAATATTGAAGATGATTACTTAAGGCTTCTTGTGAACCATGGTGTGACAAACAACCCCTACAAATAAACTTAGTATACTTGTCTAATTTTAGAAAGCTTACTAAATTTCGAATACTAACAAAATGGGAATTTCTGTAATCTGGGCTTATTACAAGTAATAAGTCAATTTCTATATCACGTTTCCCCTCGTAGAGATAAAGCGGAAACACATGTTTTAATAATCTTTTTTGTCTAAGCATATATAACCCCCATCTAGAAGAACTAGTTGAAAGTAGTTTTTCTTTTGCAATGTTTTTTGCTGTTTCATCATCCTGGTGAAACCCTAAGATAGTAAGTCCAATTGATTTATTATTTGAATGGAAAACTTCCATAATGCCATCAAACTTTGTGAAGTCAAGCGGAAATTCAATACCGGTCATATCAACTTTACTCATAATTTCAGAATGTTTGTAATTTTTATAGTTTTGCCATGTCTTGTAACGATTACGATCCTGAAACCCAAATAGTTTTGATAAAATTGCGTAAAGAAAACATTTGTTCTCATCACCATCTTCTGTAACCTCATCATTTCTTACGTTTAGTATACAACCAGAGGATTCCTTCATTTTTAGTAATAAAGGAGTTTCCATATAGCTTCCTGAACCTTTTAGAGGTTTGTATGTTATAAGTTTTAATTCAATGCTTGATATATATGCAATTACCCACCCACTTTGTCTATTTGTAAAATAGTCAATATCAGTTGAAATTTTGTGGCTTACCGTTTCGATGAGCTTCCCAATCATTGATTCGTTAAAAATAGCGTGGCTGAAACTTTTGAAAATTGGGTTTGGAGATGTGTATTCAACCTCGTTTGTTTCAGAATTGATTTTTGAAAACATGACTTCAACTAACACAGTGGTTTTGTATGACTTCCGTTCACGAAGTTCTTCCATTAAAATGTTTGTAATAGAAGGGTATAAATAGGACAGTATGTCGTCTGTGTTTTTTAATTGTAGATGTTGTACATCAGCATAATATTCAACTGATATATTATTTAAGAAAGCTTCTTTTTCGAAGGTGACATCCTCCGCTATATCGGTTTTTATTTTTCCACCCCCTACTAAATAATTTTCAAAAACGAAGTTTCCATAAAAATTATGGGTTTGAAGTAAATGAGCTTCCAGAAGAGCAACAGAGTGAAATATATTTCCACAAATGTGGCACTTCCTTTCTCTATAGAACTTGATTAGATCTTCCATGTTGCTCAATTAAACACTTTTGCTAACTAAACACATTTACAAATTAGCATACTGTTTTTATAGTCTGGGGGTAACTATGGTGAAAATACGGTTTACATACCCCACTGTGTTTTATTATATACAGACTGAAGCAGAAAAGGAATGTAGAAAACGATTTTGGGAAAATTACGTTGTAGATAGATTTCGATCTAAAGAGAAACAAAAAAACAATCAACAGTTAGCTGAGAAAGAAACCCACATTGAAGGCTAATTATACTTTCAAGGTTAATTTACATCCAAGGTTAATTATACATTCAAGGTTAATTATACATTCAATGTTAATTACACTTCAAGGTTAATTATCCACTCAAGGTTAATTATCCATTCAAGGTTAATAATACAGCCAGGGTAATTATACATTCATGGTAAATTAAACAAGCAAGGTTAGGATATTCATTCAAGGTTAAAAAAACGGTATATAAAGTTGATGACAAGAGGTAGTTTGTATCAAAGTAATTCTAGAGATCTTTCCATACACTACAAAAATATTGTCTCCTTGTCATTCCATTACTCCCATGGATCAGTTACTTGCTAAGTTTGGTATAGATGTCAATGAACGGAAACTCATAGAAAAGGTTGAAAGTATTATCTTACGAGTTTCACCGACAAAATACGTGAAGAAACATCAGAGTCGGTTCCTGGATCCAGATGCTGGCGAGCAACTTGTCAAATTGGAAATTCAAAATGGAAACCGAGTGACAAAAGCATTTAGTCTCTATGTAAATACCGAGGATGGGATTTACAAGGATGCTGAACAACTTTACAAAAGCGCTGTTGACAACCATCTTAATGATGTCGAAAGTAAAACTGTAAACCAGTACGGGAAAAAGTAATTAAATTGAACACATATAAATTATCACTAGCTGGAATATACTTACGTTATGTAACCTCCTTTCTTATAACATAAATTTAAACACAATAATAAACTGTTAAATATTTTAGTATATAACATAATAATAATCACAACTGATATTTGTAAGGCCTGAAAATTAATAAAAAGGAATAAACCAGAAATTTTAATGAAATAATAATACCTTAATAATTGTCTGTCTTATTCTCATTTTCGGGTACCTTTAATTGGGTACTAAGAATCATAAACTTCATTACTAAAACTAGAAATAATATTATAAATTTGCCAAAAGAAATCACATGAAAATGATCCTACATTCTATTAACACAATCATGCAAATTTTATGATGAACATTGAATGCATTTCTATTTCAGTATTTTTACTAGTTGTAAAAGAAAAAAATAAATGTTTACTTAAGAGAATCTAAAAAAGGAAAAGGTGTCAATGTCAAAGTGAAAATGTTAAAAAATATTGTTGAGACAGAAGGTTGCTAAATGACTAAGTTGTTGGGTAGCGAAGTAATGTGTGGAGTAAAACGATTGTTCTCTTCGTTTTTCATCACGTTCAATGTGTGACTTTCTCATCCATTCTGATAAGGTACAAAGTCAACAAAAATCACACATAAAGCATTTCAGATCGTTCTTTGCAAAATCCCATTATAAATATGAACATTTTTGAATGATAGTTCGCTATGAATTCGTCTTTATGAATGTAAATAGGTAAAATTAAAGCATCAAATATGAAGAATAAACGATTCCATACAAAAAAATCAATTTAGAAGCCAATTGTATTTCTTTAAAAAAATTTCTTTGCCGAATTATAAGATTTCAAAAATTAACTAGCGTAATAACATTTACAAATAAAAAATTAAGTTGAATTAAATGGTATTAAATTAATTAAATGTTACGCTGCCTTTTGATATGTACACACATAACCTATTTTTTTAGATTTCTTGGTCGAATTTTTCCGGTATTGTTACCTGTCAAAACGGAAAAAGTTTCAGTTAGTATCCATAGTTCAAATATATTATGTATTTGAATGACACACTTTCGTTTAATTTTTTTTACGTTTAATCAGGGGTATGTCCGAGTCTGAAACATCATCCAAATCTTTATCCGTGGATGTATTGGCACAGGTACTCCATGTTCGCTTTCCATCAGCTTTGCGTGACATATCAATAGGCTCCAATGATGACATGTCTTCGAGGTTTGATGTTTCAGAATCCATTTTTTCGGTTGAAGTTTTGAATCTAGTCAAATCAAGAGCTTTGCAAGCTGTCATCACGCACGTTTCATTTGTGGATCCATGATTGTACAAGGCACAAAGTGCACACAAACCTGATTTATTGGTTAAGTTAGGGAGCGGATTTCCACACTTATTGTTCTCACAAATATTATTCAGGACAGCGTTGCTCGTTGTAGTTGAGCCAATTCGTTTGGTTAATGGAAGATGTTCCATGGTGTTATTTACATCTTCTTCAGTACGAATATTTGGTGGAAGGATCACAAATCGTCTCTGACGCCGTGAGAAAATAAGCCGTTCAATAAAGTTGTTTAACTCCTGTAAAACAATCATAAATCAATTAGTAAATACATGTTAATGAAAAACTAAGTAGCTCAAATACAAAACCAAACACACTTACATGTTTGCATATCTTCCTTGCATCAGGAAAATTAACCTTGTTGAATTGAATTTTCGCGATTACTTCATTTTGTTTAACAAAAATGGAGTGATCACTAGTGTTTTTCACAATTATCTCAAGATGCCCACAGTCTGCATCGTCCAAGATCTTTAAATAAATGAAAAAAAGAACGTATAAATAAGTTTGATGTTTAGAATTATATTATGTATCGATATAATTTATCACTTACCCCAGTTTCAACTTGTAAATATTCATGCCTTGTATCTAAAGACATGAAACACTGTTCATTAACAAACAGCAGTGTCCCAGTATCAATTGTTTTCGTTTCTTTCTTTGTAATGAAGTAGTCCTTAGCCCTAAAATAGAAAAAGATATAGATAAACCAGAACTTTATTCATAACAACTAATGAAAATTAAATAAAACTTACGCCATGATGTTATACCATCCTTCGGATAATGGTTCAAACGCTAAACCTCCACTGTTTCCTACCAATGCCCAAGTTATTGCGTGCTTTGCTATGTCTGCATTTATTTTTTCTGGTATGGGTTCGTCCGGTTTGTTAACTTTCAATTTTTCACGCATTGTCAGATCAATTATGTCAGACATGTCTTGGGAATCTGTTGTTCCCTCCGGAGGAGTCCGTTGTCCGTTTTCAGTAATTATCGATTCAGATTGATGAATTTGGACTGTCGTCAGTGGTTCACTAGTCTTACTTGCACCACAAATGGAGCTAAGTACGTTTCCCATTTCACTACAATTTTTAGTTAGATCAACTACAGTAATGGGGTTGGTGGAGGAGGTTTGGTCCATTGTTGAATAACTGGAAACTTTGTATTTTAAAACGAATTTTATATGATTGAAATAGAGAGGATGAGAATGATCAAGAGGTATCACAAACAGCTAGGTGAATGCGATACTCCATTGAAACAACTTCATGCTTATATATGTTTATTTCTAAAGACAAAGTTCCAAAAGCTCTTTGCTAAAAAACTCATGAATAGCTAACATGATGACTATCATTGGTTGTAGTATTGGTTCCCGTTGGTTGGAGGAAATAATTTCCCCCATGTCCTTAATAATAATGTCCCTAAACCTATTGATGTGTAATTTATTACACTCCAGACAGAACAATGTACCTCAAATAAATAATAACATAGACTTTGTAATAATGAAGATCAATATTTTGCAAAACCAATCAAACGAAAATAAACCCAAAATATTTTGTTCCGGATGGTTTAGTGGAATAATTGACCACTAATTACTAATTTAATCCAGATGATGCTACACCTCTTTTTATAAAATGACAGAAATATTTGGTTGACCTTAGTTTATAAAATTATTAGTAACTGATAAAACTTTAATTATTGTCCGACATCTGACAAATGTACATTTTATATACAACTTCCTAAGAACCTTCAAAATAATGACTATTAGATATCAATCTTTACATGTAAATTAAAATAAAAGAATGATTGCATATCTTCCGACATAAATTAGGCGTTCTCACATTTTATCACTTGTCCTTAGTTCTTTAACTGTTTTTTCCTATCAAAATTACATCTTTGAGGTGTATTTGTCCCGGCTATTTTTTTCTATTTTTAGGTCATAAGTTTAACCTAAAACCTATACAGTATCGGACTAGATTACATGCTTAATACAATTTATTCTGTGTTAATCATTATCATGACCCGTTTTTAACATACAGTAAAAATTATGTTTACAATTGAATCGAAAATAATTTAAGGTAATATAAATAGAACACTTGGTGTGAACAGATATCATTATCACTTTCAAGTTTGAACAGTAAATATATTTTGTAACAATGGATCCAACTCAAGCTTCCATAGGTGCCTGGGTTTGTGGGCATATTTCTTCATTGAGAAATTATTCCGAAGACGATGATACCGCTCGTGCATTCATATTACCTTGTATGTTAATGCGAGTGGTAATAACTAACGTTTTGTCTTCTTCAGTGCTGACCCCGGTATGTAAACCACAGAATACGACTTTATTTAACTTAATTAATTTATTCATTCTAAATGTTTATATTATTTTTCTTCAGGGAGTACGAGGAGCTCTGCATGATTATTCCGCTGGTTTGCAGAAGATTCATCAAGGTATGGCTACAATCTATAAACATACCTTCACACCAGAAGAATTTAAAATGATGAACGACTTCCCGATTGTTTGGATGCTTACGCTGTTGTCTACTGGGAACAATGATGATATTACTGCACTGTTACAAATTGCCCCCCCCATTACCATCAATCGATACTGTGGATGCTGCAATTAATCGAATAGTTTAAGCTTCTGATATATTTACCAGTACATAATGTGTAGTTTTATTGAGAATAGAGTAGAGTTAGATTTCAAAGTAAGGCATTTTCTTTAATGTTGTGTTAGTTAAAAGTTAAGAGACAGGCGATTTATATTATGCACACACACTTTTCAACTTATGGTTTAAAAACTTATATTAAAACTTATAATTTCAAATAATATATAATCTAAATTTATAAAACATTGGTCAATAAAATTTTTACACTGCACTAAATTCTAATATGCTTTTTTCCAAGTAATTTTTGCATTCTTCTTCCTTCCCCACCATTGGGTTCTGCAAGTAGTAACGCACCCATTTTCCATTATCTCCAAGATCCCCTTGGTACAGATATATTGTTTGTAAATATAATATGATGCATGCTTCTCGTTTTATTTTCTTGGTCAATTGTCGTTGATTAAGGGTCCGAATCACCCTCCTCTGTAAAATAAATGTAATGTTTATTGTTCATTACAGTACCTTAAATAAAGTAATGAAATAGTGCTTTGCTTACTGGAGTGTATCGTGGAATTTTAACGGTTGGATTAACCTTTTAAATTAAAGAATTGTTTTAGATTTCATCTTCTCAACTGTATAATATTATGTACAAATTAATTATCAAACCATTGAAGATTTTGAAGTCGAAGGTTTGTTGGTTGTTGTAGTGTTTGGATAGGGTTGAGTAATTTCAATAATCGGAGGAAGTTGTGAAGTAGACAATGTTGATTGTGTAGACGATACAGTACTCGAGTAGTCATCAGTAGTCTCTGGGCTTTTTACCGTTGGATAAGGACTTGTTTGGTTTGTGATGGTTGAGTTGAGTGAACTATTCTCTGGTGTTGTGTGTGGAGTGGGCTGTAAAAAAATAGAAACAATGTTATCGTTGATGTATGGTATATTGTTAATGTTTATAAGTATGAATGAGGTTGTACCGTAGGTGTGGTGTGATGATGAGTAGTGTTTATAAATGCGGAATCGTTTGATTTAGTTGAATATTGCTTCTCAATTAAGGAGGGTGATGAAGATGTTTGTATTATTTCCTTTTTTGGTACTGTCCATGTAGCATCCGTAGTGCTAATCAATATTTCAGGTGTGGGTAGCAAAGTAGTTTCTTTTGTTATAATCAATCTCTGAGTTGTTGGTAGCGAGCTAGCTTTTGTTATAGCAATCAGTTTCTGAGTTGTTGTTGATTTAATTGTAAATAGTGATGATTTGGTTGTGGATCTCACTGTAGATAAGTCCAATATTGACGGAGCGATTGTTGTTGACTTGCTAGGTTTTGGTGGTGGGCTGATTGTTGTTGAAGAAGACGTAGAGAGTCTGTCTGCCAAATAGTTACACCGATCCTCAGTTCGAAAAATCCTTTTGATTTGGGGATAAGTTTTTTGCCGGAGGATACACGTGTACACGTCCTTTGCAGTTTGAACAAACACACATCGTTTGTTGAGAATACACGTATTACAACTGTTATTATAATTATAGCAATTTTGGGCATTAGTCAGGTAGAACCCCATGACTATGCTAATTAATAGCAAAGAAATGCCACCTTTACTCTCCATTTTATTTAATAAGGGTGCTGATCAGTTTTGAATTAATAGGAAATAAAAATACTTCTATTTCAAGACGAATATACGATATAACTTTATTCCTGAAATGGAAAAGCTTCTCTGCAAGGTATTTCATCAAGATGCATTCATTATTTTTGACTTGTAGGATTTACGCCCCCAAGGTGTGCTCAAGTACACTCCGCGTTGAGATGTCCGAAATTATTATCGGGTAGCCAATTATGCATATTAAGTGTATGATTTTGTGACAATCTACTGCAGATTATCATCATCATTCCCACTTCTGTTGTGTATAGAATTGTATGATTTATACCAGTTGCGCTGAAACAAAGCAAGCTAGCATGTCTAGTTGAATGAAGATGCCAAAATGATATGAGCAATATTCAAGCAACTTCTTAAGCATGACTGTTGTCAGTGGTGGTTAGAGTCTTCATTCATGGTTGTGTGTGTGAGAGTTCGAGTCTCACCCGAGGAAGTTCTTTTTTTTGCTTACCCATAAAACATACAAGTTCGAAAACATTTTTTGTATGGAAAGTTTCCTCCAGACTACCTCCAGTTTACTGGAGGCATTCTGGAGGATGCGGGTTACCACACTCCCCTTACTACTCACACGGTTTCATCTAAATTATACCCTTACTCCGTATATTGTATCTGAGAATCTAGTTTACACATTTCCGCCATTTGTGCGTCCTATCAAAACTTTAATCAATAGACTAATCTAATTGTTTAAACAGATAAATAAATAAGTTCTTCATTTTCAGCTTCCTAGATTTCTGAAACATTTATTACACAACTTCGTCTAACTTCCTTTGCGTGTCATGAACTGAAGTTAAGCAACAAACTCAACATGTAATATTCAATAAAGTTCATCGACATATAGCAATTTAAACTTTTTAAACTGACAATTATTTATACAATACATTATCGTGATTCTAAATTTTTAAAAAATATTCCTTCTTTCTAAAATAGTTGCTGGTTCTACTTTCGAACAAATCAATTAACATATGACAAGATGACATAACTTTTTACTTTGTATGAGCTTCATTATTATGCTAACTTGTTTCGGAGAAATGATGTGTTCCTGATTTTAAAACGGGAGGTTATCAGTCGTAATTTACTGCTCATACGTCAAAAACCAAAACATCGGAATTTACAAAGCTTGCTTGCTCTTTGAAGTCGTGTTATGTAAGCCTTAAAAGTTTTTTATCCTGATTTCTGAAACTTGTAATTTTAAATGGAATAATAAGAATGGGTTCATTTTTTTCACCATTTGCTTGCCCTTTTTCACAAGCTGAAGTGGATAGATGATGAAGTTAGCGAGAATTTAACTCGTCTTTGCACAGTCCTTGACACTTGCTTGTGAGGTGAACAATTTGTTACCTCAATACTATATCTTTCAGCTGCTAGCCTTCAGAAGACAATAAAAATTTGGTACCTTTCACAAAGAAAAATATTATGAGGAAGGAGTAGTGAGGAATTACCGTCACATAAGCCAACTTTTTTCACTCGGCACTCCAAAGTTCCATTTTCTGAATATTTAAAGCCCCAAAAGTCTGAATAAGTGAAATATTTGCAGTCCCTACACACTTCTAATAGCGCATTAGTTGTGTACATTTCTCGTGTAAGATTGCTTCAAGGCAAAACATCAAATGTGATATACCGAATCTGTGAAAATCGAAAACTGTTTCCAGAAGCGCTCAGAAGTAAAATCTTTGATTTAATATCTGAGTGAATCTGCTACAAGGACTGAATAAAAAATAGCAATGAGAAAACTATTGACCAATAACTTTGGAAAACGAGAAAAAGCTTTTCAATAGAGCTGTTGCTTATTGCTTTTTGGATGGAATTTGGTGACTTTTGTGCAGGCTCAGAACCTTGACGCGAAGGAACGTTACACAGCGGTGTAGTTAAGCCGCCGGACTGTAAGTCCACGAGACAGTTCACCCGAATTACTGTTTACCCGCGGTTTAATTTGGCTGCATAAATTTTCAGTATTATATATCATTAAATTTTGGTTCAAATCGAGATGCTAACAGGAATGCTTTAAACATTAAAATTATCGTTTATGTAAATCGTGCACTGTTTTCAAGTAAGTGTCTTTTTTGCATGAATTGCGACTTGAAGAAATCCTTGTTGGTGGACCACTTAATGTTTCATTTGTTCCATTATATGTCAAGTTCCCAATAATCTACTTCAATTATTATGATGAATTATGATGAATAAATGTTTACATAAAGTTAGGATAAACCAATCTGTTCATTATCAATGTTTTTGGAAATTCAATAGCATTTCATATAATTGCAGAATGAATTATTTATAAAAAAACTTCTCAGCAAATAGCAATTTAAATGAACTGCGTTCTTACACAAATAACGTTCCAGTCTAAATAATGTTGCGATATATTTATAGGCTCTCGTCAAATTATACATACATTTATTTGTTTCTTAATATATCTTTCTAGATATTAAGGTAAATCAGACATCAAAACGTATTCCCTTAAAGGGTGTGCATTAGCGATGTTGTCAAGTCAGATGGGATGCAAAAAATATCTCGAATCGCGTCATCGATAAGCGTCATAAATAAGCATCAGCGAATTTTTTTGAGCTTGAGTGTATCAATGCTAATTATGGCAGTAAATGGTGCAATTAAAATTAATGCAGTGGTTCAAGAATAATGAGCAATTGATGCCACACCCTGTATGACATGTCAAAATTGCGGTTAGAGCTACTCAATTTTTAAAACTGAAAAGCCTGTGGTGACCTGTTCTCCTACTTAGGGTTACCAAATATGCTGAAAAAGCAATAGCGAGTATAAGCATAAAAAATATAAACTTTCCAGTTGATATTTTGTAATCCGGATTCTTACATCACTCCGTAATTTAACCTAAGGACATTTACATTGCCCATTACGAGAGTCAATAAGGCAATTTTAATTAGCCTGTTAAAGCAACTGCCAAATTAATGAGTCTGCAGCTTTACGTAAGCCACTAATTATGTCTGGGTTACGTGAAATTAATTAGCTAGTCGAGCGTTTAAAAAGAGGATGATTTTTGGACTCAATCATCAGAATCAATCCACCTTACCCAGGAGCAACAACAACTCTTACCAGCCGACAGCAATTGCACACTAAGGATGAATATCAAGGCGATTGTCACCGTCTTTGCTGCCATTATCGCAATGACATTAGGAGACGTAAGATATTCCCATTAACATAAAACTAAACATAAATCCGTATGTTTCCTAATCTCTTAATTTTTCTTTCAGAAGCCTCCACCAGGCCCAAATGACGATGCTGTCGTTGGTCGTATAGGAAAGTAGACGACAGTTCTGGTACACAAACGGCACTCCCTGCACTGGACTCTAGACTACTGGAATTTGAATGTTAGGACACCAAAATTTATTTTTAACTTTTAATTAGGATGCACGGAATTAGTATTTTCAAACTTTATTTCTAAAAAAATGATGCATAATTGGGCCGGATTGTAAACCTTTTAAAAATAAATAAATAAAATTAAATTCCAAATATCCAACTAGTTTAGATTACCTTCAATATTGTACATTATGAAAGTAGTACGGGGTTTTTGCTCGTTAACTTTTAATTGCTCCTATGTATACTGCTTACACGTGCCCCATAAAGTATCATTACTACGTCACATTTGTCAATTTTCCTAACATCAGGATTCTGCCAGGCTCCAAACTTTGTTCTTTTACGTCATACTTTACTCCCCACAGCTTCGTACTTTGAGTTATTGTCTTTCAAGGCATAAACCGGATTTGAGTGCAAATCTTCATTTCCTCAATTTTTCTGAATTTTTGAACAAAGTTTCCGTAATCTGGATTTACGAGTTTTTAATTCAGAATTGCGATAGTGTTATCTTTTCAATGAAATAAGTTCCTTCCCAATCTTCATTACACCCTGCAATACTGCAACTGTTCTATTTATTTATCCGTTGTTAAGTTGATTAGCAAAGTAGAACACACATTCGTGGAAATAAAGTAAGAAACCATTTCTTACTGTTTTGTAAATATGGGAAGATTTTAAAAATATGGTGGTCTCATCCAAATGTCCTTTTGATCAAACATATTCAGAATCTGCATGTCTCAAAATGAATCATCATTTTTACACATTATATGGCTTCGTTACCTCTATTTATTGCTAGCATATAGAGTAAACTATTTGCAAAATACAGAAGGAACATGCACCAATATTAATTTGCAGTGATTATATTAACTTTGTAAAAAATTTACAGAATTCGAAGAATGAGAGTTAGATGTTCTCACGTTAAAACGGTAGGAGCTAAATACTTTCTGCATATTCGGGTTATTCTATTCCGAAGTCTTAATTCAAGCTAAAGATCAATATGGGACCATTTTAACATATCGCTGGGTCCTGGTCAAGGTGTCTCTACAAAACATTATATCGAATTACAATTATTTTCAGTGTGTCAATTTTACCTATAATTAGAGACCCGCCTTGATGCTATGTAAGTTAGGAGTCAACATATAAGTGACTATAATCAACCCCCAGTCACAAAATCAAAATTCGGAAACTTACGATGAGAGTGGAAGTAGTTTTTTACATACTAATCACATTGTAAAAATCAGTCTGGTTCCTGACTGACTAAATTGTAGTGTTTTTTAAGGGCTTGTAATTCGGACATATGATATTCTACAATCCAGAGACACCTTTAACCTACTTAAAATGGTAAGCATCGCCCATTACTTTATTTTTTAAAACTGCGAATTAAGACTTCGGATTTTACTATCCTCTGCAGAATTTTATGCTGAATCATGTCATGGTTATAATGTATAATCCGTCCTTTCGCATACAAATCTTATCTACTATGTTATCATATCATGTCAGGCAAGTTTTCTTTTCTGCAATCTAATGGTAAAACGCGGTAACGGCTTAAAACATCGTCGCTCATTTTCCCTCCAGATAAATCGTTCTTTTACCGAATTCCATACATCGCTGCTCCTATTAATACGACAAAATCTCTTATCCTAATATATTATTCAATATATAATTGCTTTCAGATTAAACCTTTTCTTTTCACTTGGAAAATGTCTCAGCTGAAATTCAAATTTGTATTGCTGAACTTGTTTGGAACCTTGCATAGCACACGCACGTTGTGCGTACTTGTTTTTCATATTAATTAAAGTTTTTCGCATCTGATTTCATGGTGCTGCTATTTTTTTAATAAATTGGGTTTCTAATGAAAGCTAACATAAATTCTATGACAATATATTTTTGACCCAGAATCTTGCAAATTTGATATTTTTCTTGAGTTGTTTTTCTCGTGTTTTTCTCGTGTTTATCTGGCTTCAAGGTGAAGTCGTAATACAACACAACTGTAACGTCAAAAGTAGGCTTTTCCGCAGAAATAATTCATCCATCATTATCTTCATTCATTTTTGTCCGCTGTGTAATAGAAACATTGTAGGACTGTTCCAATTCTAGATTTCAATACAGTTCTGCCTGTTAAACTGCCTACCACTTTTTTAAAAACTAACGTCTTTTGGCAAAATTGGATTTGTATTCTGCATGAATCTTTTCGAAATTTTACATCGAAAAATTAGCGAAGTATATAAATACACTTGTTCACAGCTGTCACAGATCGCATACTAATCATACACATCGTAAGTGTTCAGCAGTAAAAAATAAGTTTCGTCGTCTTAAAGGCTATTAACAAAAAAGTAAAAATCGTTGGGTAATTTTTTCCGCTTCTGATGTTTCCGTCAGAGAAAGCAAGGTCGTTTAGAAAGGCATCCAGTTTCAAGAAATACTTGAGGTAGAGAATACTGACTTCTAGCTGGGCACCATGCAGTGACCTTAACTTTTCGCCTTTGGAATCAGTTACAAAACGCAAGTACTAAACAGGGGTCATTTCACTGTTGTAATACGATACTGCATTCTTTCATGTGTTTCGGTAACAAACAAATATAATAAATTGTACTACAACGGTACTTAATCCAGTAGCTGTACACATATTGTCACACTTGTAAACAATGTGAAACTTCCTTGTTTGGATTCAATATCAGAAATCCAAGAATAGCTCATAGCAGCTCTTGATGTTGTTTTTGTCAAACGCAGTGAGAAAAAGGAAAAGCTGTTACATGCGAGCATTATGTCTGAGACTAGATAGTCATTGTTTTCTTCTTTTTTCTCACCTTGAGAATAAAAATACTTCATTATACGAGTATCATTTCACATGTTAACTGATACTGGATATTTGATTCTGCATAAGTGCGGTGGTTGTTTCAAATAAAAGTTGGTAGGCTTCTTGAGATTTTTTACTCCGCAACCAGACAATTGACTTCCTACGTAGAACTTCCATTGTAGCAGAAGCATAAGTTTCATTTCCAATTCTAAGTCAGAGTTAGAACTTCAAAGAAACAAGCACTTGTATTGTGTCACCAAACTCAGAGCTTGAAACGATTTAAAACTGTAAAACGAAGAGTTTAGTTGAGAATTTGTTGGAACAAAAAAAAAAACGTTTTCATCATGATTCAATGTGTCTATCACCTTCGATCGTTTACTTCTTCAATCATGCATGGATTGTCAGCTCTTAATAACACAGGCCCCAGAGATCTGTAATATTCTCCAACAACGAACTCTGAATTTATTATTACGAACATTGGCAGTAGAAAATTCACCATTAATATAATCCAAACAGCATGTCGTGTCAGGAACTAATGTGTTTCGTATTACTGGCTGTTTTATGCTTATTTGAAATCGAAAATATTCAGTTTTAGCTGTATAACAACAAGTACTATGACTTTGGGAAAGCAAGTTTTCCATTCTTCAGGGAACGTAACATTACTTGGATATAGTAAAGACAAAATTCTCCTTCGTATCATTTCGTTGTGTGTTAGTCTGTCAATAAAACTAAAAAGTAGGAACCATACTTGCAGAATACTGTGAATGAGTCCAATTGCTTGTTTTTACTGGATGGTGTTGTGGTGTCTTTCTAAGTACATGCAAAGAGATCCAAAAAAAGCTTTTTACTTGTCGTCACACACAACCGCAAAAGGGCGAGCTGCTGCAGTATAAAATTGAATTCATTAATCATCATCATCATCATCGTGATTTTGTTGCGTGTGCTCTCAAAAATGACCATATTCTTGGAGCACTCCATTACCAGCTTTTAGTCAGTTGCAGCCTGTTGAGCTGCTCACATCTCAGGAGAAAAGCTTGTGCTCGGTGAAAGCATACCATACGTATACAAGAAGCAAACTTGTGATCTTCTGTGTTTTGACCCTTTCATTCGGAGTTTTATAAATGTTCCCCTCTGCTTTACATTTCAAAGCCGATCTCAGATATTTCTAAAACGACATGTTCACTAAAAATGTTTGTGTGGGAACAGTTACCCACTTGCATTATTTGTGGCTCGGAAATTATCGGAAAACACATGGAAGAAACACACAGACTTCTGGAAGTAAGTATATAAATTCTTTTTTTTGTTCTACTTCCTTAACTATTACGAGTTACATGGAAATGAATCACAGCGATATACATTTTTTATTTGTTTTTAAATACATCATAATTGCGGACTATAACTAGCGGCCTTCTCAAAATAGATAAATAGAACTAAATAGCTGTTAGAATATTATGCACAAATGGGAAACCAAAAAAGACAAAGTACCTGTTAGTTAAATTTGTTCACTTTAAAGACTAATTTTAACAATTCTTCCTCGTGCACATGCAATACATGTTGATGTTCCAAGTTAGTTATACTTCATGCGTCATACTTTCCATATTGAATAGAAAAGTGAATTTGCAACTCAATACCAGGAAACTTCCGCATTATGAGTATTATGGAGTGTGTCACGCCATAAGAAAGTTGTAACAACATTAAACCATGTTTTGAATCGTGTCATCGACGTTTGAATTTCATTTCCTTAATTGATTCTTGTTAAATAAAGTGCCAACCACTTATGGTATTCTGATACGAACTTCAGTGTCCTTGTGTTCTCTTGTTTTTTACGATTTTGCATATTTGCGTCAAAAATAGCAAGGTCGTTTTGATAATTTCCGGTTTCAGAAACATACTTTGCTTACATTTACTTTTAATTAGGAGGCATTTCACATCACTCGCCATTGAATATATTTGAGAACTCTATCAATATGAAACAAATTCATGAGCTTACCCAGCGTTCCGGAAATTCATAATATCCAGGTAGTATTCAATATCCAACCAAATGCTACAGCTTGCAGCAATTCGTGATCATAATTTTCCAAAAGCAAGGAAAACCGCTGTAGAACAAGAGCATATTATTCGGGATTATTAGCAATCTTGACACGTATTTTGGGCAAATTGCATTCCTAATTCTCCTTGAACTTCCATTTTCTCAGCTGAGCACTTGTTAGGGAAAAGGGTAACTTTCTCTGAAGCTAACGTTTTGTAGC
Source organism: Orchesella cincta (assembly GCA_001718145.1). NCBI lineage: Eukaryota > Metazoa > Arthropoda > Collembola > Entomobryomorpha > Orchesellidae > Orchesella > Orchesella cincta. The sequence continues at coordinate 31,145 of LJIJ01001080.1, forward strand.
AACGTAACAGAATTCATCCGGTGTTGTGCTTTATATTATATAGTCAATGTTCATGTTCATGTATAATTTAGTTCAAATTTTTGTGGTTGATAAATTAAGGTTACAGCACTTGCGTAGCTTGGAAAGGGGCATGGTCGTCTTTATAAGTTTTGCTCTAACTATGATAACCGTAGTGACAGAATAAAAGTCATTAGAAAAAATTGTAGGTTTCAAAAATATTATGAAAAACACAAATTATACGGCATGCAATTTTGTTTTCCTAAGTTATTTAGCAACTAGTCCAACAAAACTGCTTCGGTTTGAATAAAATTTAAATCACAAACCTCATTGAAACTTTCCACAGGAAAGGCTGAACTATGTTTGGGTTTGTCAAAAAAATTAAGCCAATTATGTTTTCCTTTATATTTGGGAAGGTCATCTTGACGTTAATTGCGCTTTCGCAAATTCAATTAAGTTGTGTGTTAAAATTTCATATACAGAGTGGAAGTTCCAGAATGTTTGTAGCTTCCAATTTGTAATAAAAAATGGACTTATAGTTCACTTTCTGAGAATTTCCTTCTAATAATCATCATCGTTTACCTACTGAACGGGTCTTATTTACATCACCAAATTTCAGGTGATTTAGCATGTTTGTTGGTAAAAATGGTCAGGTTTTGTTCAATTAAATTACTACAGTTATAAACCAGTCTACTTCCAACAGTGTCCCTAATTGGCCCCATGCTTAGGTTGTATAACGTTGTATCAATAAATCCCCCAAAAAGTGTCTTCTATACTCACATGCTGGTATTGATTTATTTCTACTCTGTTTCTTATTTGAGACACCCAAAAAACGGCTTTCCCTTATCTGAGCAAAATGATGAAGAAGTTTAGTTGTGAGAATCATAATAATATTTGTTGTTTTTCGATTTGTTCATGTTTTGTGCTAATGATCCGGCACAGAACTGTCCCATCGCTCATTTGGTTGTAGTTTTAACTCAAAGAATGCTTACAGTTTTTATGTTTGTAAGAATTAATATTTTTCATTAAGTAGGAAAAGAATAAATTGAAGAACTTCAAAAACTCCTTCACTCCCAATTTTATTGTTTTTCTTAATTAAAACATCACGTCTTCAACGTTGTCACACCAAACTCACTAACTTGCATTTTGCTTACCATGAGCTCTTTACCATTTCCAATTTACCTGCAAAACACTAAGGCATAGATAAAAATCGTAGTAGATACCACATTTTCTATAGAACTGAGATAAAAGGCAAATATTTAGCAAATTTAATTTTGACAGCAGCAACTGTGTTCTGTCAAATATATTTGACAGTACCATTACGAAGCTTTGTCTGGACGATGATGGTAGAATTTGGATTTCGTAAAAGGTGTTCTCAAGAATATTATTATGCCATTTGTTTTAGAGTATCTCTAAATCATCTGCCACTCACGTTCAAACTCAAGTTCCTTGGAACCTGACAGCTGAACATTCATATTAGATCAATATGGAACAAAACTAAATAAATGTATACTGGGAAAAGCTTTGGCTCTTGCAATTGAATTTTTCATTTGCGTTTTATAAATAGAATCGAGTTACTTTTTCACACGTTGAACTTCCAATGAATAAAATGGATTAAAACAAATTCATAACCGATATATTATAATAAAATAATGCAACGTGGTGCTTTTAAGACTCAAATAATCCAGTTTAGTTTTATCTGGTTAATTTTACAAAAATTTTGCGGAAATAGCCCTTGAATTCTATTACGGCTTGTGTGACCATATTGATGTTCTGCAGTGCAATTCATTTCAAATAAAACTAAACTTGCTCCCTGCTAAATTAAATTCTATGCTGGTTTTCTTTTTTATGAAAAGTGCAGTAACTCGTAAGCTCAAGTTTACATAAGCTTACATTGCACAACGTCATTAAACCAGTGAAAGTCGAGGTTAATTGTAAGACTCTGTGTTCATGGAATTTTTGTAACAAATGAGGAAGCTTGCAACATCAATCATCATCATGATGCAACATTTTAACCCCCACTGATATAAGGTTACAACCCTTGTAACAGTTGGATGGCAAGAGAATTCTAGGAAGTTTTATTTTTAGTTTTCCGGAAACTTCGTAAATATACTGCAATTAGGGTGATGACAGTCCCTTTTTGGGATGTTAAACAAAAATCCTAAATTGCATCGACTTTAATGACGGGTGAAAATTATATGTTTGGATTTTTCAAGGTTGTTTAACGCAAGGTTGGAAGTAGATATTTATAACTTTAAACAACTTCGATACAATGATTTAACATACAAAGTTTTTTCACTTTAATTAGTTAGTTTGTATTTTGTCAATAAATTTGACATAGGAATAAATGCATACATTTTAAACATGAGCTCTTTCAGAAAACCTGCAACTTTATCCTAAAACTTTTTTGGGCCTGTCAATTTTAGCCATTCATAAATCTAATTAAAAATATCTGGCCTTTATGAAAAGTACATGCTTATTTAGCAGATGGTGTCCGAAGCCCAGTTTATATATTTTAGCTACCATCTTCATTCATTTCTATTAAGACTATATTAGAAAATTCGACGTCAATTAACAAAGTGCACAAAGCTAACGTTATAACCTTTTCCGCTACTCGAGATTTATAGCAATAATAGAATGAATGAAATCAATCACTTTCCAGCCATTCATACGCTTACTGGAAAGTCAGCTTCCTGTTTGAAAGAGGGCATTTTAATGGAATGAAATTGAGTACTAAGTATTATCTAACATAATATTTTTCAAGAGGATATATTTTGAGGAGCCAATTATATAAATGGATGTGTAGGCTACACGAAGTGAACTAAAGCCATGTTTATGTTGAACAACGGAAGCACTTTGTTTGAAAGGGAGGGCAGCATGATTCATGAAATACAACCCGAGTTTTAAAATAAATCGCAAAATAAAACACAAAATGAAATTTATTTACTTTGCTGCAGTTTTCTCGCGTCCATTATTGCAAAAGAAAGCCAGGTTAGGTTGAACTGTTGAATTTTTATAGGGTACCTGGTTGTTGCCAGTTTATCCATACAATCAGTCCGTTCTCCGACACTTATTGAGGTAACTGTAATGCTTAATTTACAGATTTGATCGCAATAAAAAAAAGCTTACTTAATGTTGTAACAAGAGCTTTCACTGATTTAAAATGGAAAGGAATCAAACTAAAACACGTTTTCTCATTAAGTCACTGTCGTATAACACAAGCAGATTGTTTTGTGATAATTTTTACCATATCTATTTGATTACTAACTTATCTGAGGTGTAAATGAGCTCAATATTCCCACAGTCTGAAAATTAATTGCTTAGTTGTAGTAGCAATTCGGATTTGAGTTTTCTAATAATTCATTCTCGTTTGTGAAAAGCAGCTTTAGTTAAAAGTATCTTCTTTTTAATTGGTTTTATAAATCATGTAAGGTCAGAAGGGAGATTCGCTCAAAGTATTAACACATTCTTTGTATTAATTTCATATTACATGAGAATAAAACGTGCAGTTAGAATTTATTGTTTAGCACATGTTATCAGTTTTCCAGAATTCAGCTGTTCCTGTAAACTGTAGCAAGCTGTGAGATAAAATGAAACACGTGAAAATAAATTTGGTCTTAAGAAATAAAATTCTGAGTGCCAGATTTTTTATTTCATAATTAGAAAGAAACTCATTGTAATTTTACTTGTATGCTATATTGCTGGAGGTTTTGGTAAAAATATTTAACTGTATTTCTTTATTTAGAACTCATTGCTTTTATACTATTTTTGACTCTGCAAGTGTTCTTACAACTAAATACAAAGATTATCAGAAAACATTCTGAGAACTCCAGTATTCTGGAATTCACATGAATACACATGTCGTCACACATGACAAACCTTCCCTTAGATATGCATCATTAGAAGGGTCTTAAGGAAGGAGGCTGGGCTCAATCCAAGAGAGGTTCTATGAGGTAACAGAAATCTAGAAAATGTTACGCTAATTAACAATGCTATTCATTCATCGATTATCATAATGGTATGAGATTGTTCATCTCCAACACATCCCCTCAATCTCAATATTAATTTAAAATACCAAAACACATCACTGATTTTTGCACATACTACAAAAACTTGTACAATAAATAGTAAAACCTCAGAAGGATCATAATCCTTTTATAAATAATGTATATACAAAAACAATTGCAATTCAAATCTTATTGTGCGCCTATTTCAGACATCTTAATATTTTATTCTTTCGCTGCCAAAAAATATTTTTCTCTCTTCCAATTTTCAGCTTCTTACACAAACAGTAAATCAAAATGCATAACATCAAAACAAGAATCATAATCACACATGAAATCGTGGACCAATAGTTTTACATGGGGTGAAGATCATCCCTTGTCACAGGGGTGTTGATAAGTTTTTCCTTCATTTGATCAAGAATGGCCAGAGTTGTCCAATTCACTCGTGGCTGCAAATACCAGTTAACTTTTTAATGCCACTTGCATTGTAAAGGTGTGATCCAGCGTCTCTGAATGGGTTATGTTCATTCTCGGTCATGTCATTCACTTTGAAGTTGGATGCAATTGGATTAGCAAATACTCCAGAAGGTGAGGTGACTTCTTGGCGATCAATCCTTAATATTGACTCAGGGCAGTATATGTGGTAGAATCCATTCCAGATCTGGAAGAACTTCGCTTCATCATCGGGATGCCGTAGATCGTCAATGGGAAACCGAAAACCGAATACTTTGAAACTCGTCTAGTATCAATAACTGGCTTACATCTCTTCACATGAGCTATAATAAGATCATTAGAAGCTGGCCGTTTAACATCAGTAGCGATGACACAGGTGTCATTGATTGACATTATTGCTATTGCTGGTCCAGTAAATTTTACAGTACATGTCTCGTTCTCCCTTCGCTGCATCAATGTAAAGGGATCAGCCTCAACGAAAACAAGGGTTTTGTTGACAATAGGTACAGAAAATTTTAACAATAATTTGCTCCTTTCTTTTGAGAGTTCACAGCTCTGGGTTTGCCATATTCAACGGGCAATTGTCCCCGCAAGGGAGAGTAAAATGGAAATCCAGAAAGGATGGGTAGACCTTTCCTTGTTTTCAATGTGTAGAGTTCCCAATGAATAATCGTCGCCGCCCGATCAATCTCTCCCGTGATGTAAGCTATGTTAAATGTTATGGAAATTGTCTTGCTTTTTAACTCATCATGATCAAGTTGATGCTCTGCCAGCTGCCTCATCGCATCATTAAATCCTTCCCGAAGAAGGTTGTGGTTTTTCGCATGCTGATTGATTTTGATGTCAATTCTACTTGCAATGTTTTTTACTGTTGCATTAGATATTTTATATCACTGACTCGTGCTAAATTTATGGCTGATGTCAGCTCTTCCAGCAATGGCAAGCGCCACCGTTTTACGGCATGTGCAGCCATTATTATTCCAAAGATGATTGGAAATGATTCTCCTATGGAAAATTTCTTTTAAACATATTCTTTTATGCAGCTCACAGTTTCACTTTTATGTTTTAGAAAGTAAACCTTTCGGAAACCAGTTGCATCGTCTTTCAGTAACACAAAGTATTCAGATCCACGTAATGACTTAGTAGGCATTTTTGCAGAGAGATCGCCATTAAACTTCTCACCATGAACAGCAACCTTTTTGTTTATATTAGTCGGTAAAGGGAGCCCTTTCTCCTTACCCAAATGACAATCATCACAATAAGTCCTCATGCGACAAATCTGCATTGCCCAAATGATCTATGCCAGCTGCAGCTTTTTTGTTTATAGTGTTTTTAACGTACTGCGGATTTATTTGGCCTAAGCTTTTGCAACACGAAACTTCATAACGTACATACCCCTTTGAAGGTAGGCTTCTGGTCCTTGTGAACCGTCAGGATGATAATAAAGGGTTTCTGCTCCCTTTTGCAGAATAGTGTAGCCTTTCTCAGCCTATACACCTTCTGTGAACGGGTTTATTGCCTCGGGTATGTAAAGAACATTGCTTATTGTACTTACAACCACTTTTTCTTGCATTAAGCTTCTATTTTTCCTTTGCCAATTCCAACCACCTCTGCCTGATGATTATCAGTAAGTGAAACGTAGATTAGAGATTCTGTTAGATTAAACTCAATAATCCAATCTTTTCATTCTTTGATGTGCTTAGTAGCAACAGAATCACTAATCCAGCTATCCCATCCGGTGTACTTCTCAGTAGTGTTAACCATAAATGCCCCAAATGTTGAACCTGTAGTTTCTTTCTTGTCAGAACCATTGTTGGACTTTTGTTGAGACATTTTGCAGCATCCATTTTCTTGGATCTGTATTCGCTTGCCCAATTACTTGCTTACTTGCTTGGCCTATCTTGCACAATTACTGCATGCCAATCTCTTCCTCTTTTCTTCGATGCTTTCATTCTTTCCACTATTTTGCATTTGCTTATAACCGGTGGAAAATGCAACAGCAGGCTTGTTTGATTCTTATTGCTTTGTATTGTGCTTATTTTCCAATTCTTCCTTCCGAAGTCTGCTGAGAAGCATTGCCATTGTTTGGCTATCTTGTGGAACGCTGTCCCAGGATTTCTTAAACGGCAAATAATTCTCGTACGGGAGAACTGAAACAATCTTGGCGATGACAGCATAATCATGCATAGGCATGCTCATTTCTTTCAATCTTCTGGCCAATTGCTCTACCTCCAGAAATGCCGTTACAATTGACCTACCTGGGGTAAGCTTATAATTGAGGAGGCTGCTGTCTGCATTGAACTCCTTCAAGCGGTTAAAGATTTGTGTTGAAGTAGACAATCCAAACACATGATTTGTTTGATATTTATCATATGCATAATATGCACCCAAATGCATCCAAAAATTCAACTTGCATCTAATCCGCATATTTTTGAGTAACTCGCATCATGGTCAGTTTTGTAAACAATAATCGCAACGTTTCTTTCACTGAGAGTGAACACGATATTGCATATTTAAGAATGGTTGTCAAATGTGGTTTCATTCCAAATTTTTAGAACCCCTAATTAAAAATTACATATTTGATATAACATTATGTGTTTTTCAACTTGCTTCTTTTTTGCATCCAAAAATAATTGAAAATCCACCCAAAAATCATTTCAACTTGCATCCTTATGGACTCTTTACTGACTATCTTAACAAAATATGAAGTTTGAATTCAAAGAAATTGTGTTCACTCAAATAAGGGAATTGTTCGGATGAGTTTCGTGCAACTTGTTTCGAAAGAAAACTTTTTCAGAAGGGTAGACAAAAACGGGCAATTAATTTTGATCTGCCTAGCTTACTTAATTAATTGGTTGCGTCAGCGTAACAATTCCTAGATATCCTTGAGAACGTGGCAAATGGCCTTGATACAGTTTCAGCCGCTGAATCACTTTCCTTTTTGAGTTAACCTCGAGTACTTCCTAGGGTGTAATTAAAGATCGCGTTTCATTTTTCTTATAATAAGATATAAAACACTGATAGATAGAAAGAAGGCTAAGGCATACCTACTTTTACGAAACTTACAAGGGAACCATCTTTGGTGTCAGGAGAGTTTAGACAAGGGAGTAGTGTCTCTAGGGTAGTTTGACACGCTGAACACGATGCTGAATTTGGGTTTCTGCTTAACTTAACTTATGAATTTTACTGTTAGGCTTAAGGAGCAGCAGTAAAGGTAAATTTACCCGATTTTATTCAAATAAAGTTCATGTTTAATATTTTCTCTAAGTATTTAGTAAAAGTTTTGGTTTTCGGAGAATTTCAGACAGTTTAAGCGATATTTTACATGCTAACTTCATTCAATATTGGATATTGCAATACGATTGTTTATTCGTGCAAATTCCAATCTTTAGTTTTACAGAGAACTATATACTATTTGGCGTGTCAACCTACCCTAAGCACAATATTTCTCTTGTCTGAACCCTCCTGACTCCAAAGTATCCTTCCTTATAAGAGAAGTAGTATGAAACAATATTGAAAAATTGAGTTTTGTAATATAATATTTTATATAGTTGCTTTTTGTATTGATTTATTCAATGTCTAAAATACAACATGCCATTAAGACATTTCTGAAAAAACTAAACAAAATTACAACATCACTCCGGTTACCATTATATAACATATTAGAAGGTATGAAGTACGGCATGTCAATATTACCTGGAATGAAGGTTGCAACTGTGTAAATAAATAGAGTCTTCTAAGAGTTAGCCACAAGGTTTTTCCGGCAAAGCAAGAGGATTCAGAGGAATACAACCCCAGTTTACTGAAGTACACCTATAATGAGCAGCTGGTTTCTGAGGATCTAGTTTAACTTAAATTCATATCATTCGTCCATGAAAGCAGAACCGTTTGGATTACGAAAGTAAAAAATAACATCTTCAAGACAGAAACCTTCATCAGATGTTTTGTCATAAATTCTTACACCCACGTAAATGTGGTGTTCGTTATTGTTTGCAACGCGGCTGTAAACCCAATTTCAAATTTGTTTAATCCACAATTATTATAAACATTTGGGTGTCGTAATAGAAGTTTGTTCTATACGACCTATTGTGACAGCCTGAATTTTAAAATACTTGAAAACAGAACTTTCTCTACATTTCGGGAAAGAACATTTGTCAGAAAACCTGCTATCTTAAATTTACGTTGACTTAACTTAAACAACTCAAATCCTGATTTCCATTAACCGTTTTAAAATTGAAGCATTTTGTTCTACCTCCTGTAAATTAGCTCCAGAACGGAAATGACTGGAACATTTGACTTGAAGTAAAAGGGATTCTTGTTGATATAAAATTGTTTTCAATTAGTCACTGACGTTCTTAATTTCAATCAAAACCAATTGATCGTCATCAATGGTAATGCTTACTGGACGGAATGAGACAAAATTGGGCCAAAAACAGATATGTCAGATGTATTAGCTAGATTTCTGTTGGCTTTTTAATATTGAAATTCCAAGAAAAATTTTCCAATTGCTTGACATATTCCGGTAATATTGAATCTCACGTTTTAATCGCAATAACAACTACAGTTTCCGGATTCTTCATTGTATGGTTGAAATTTAGAAGCAGACTGTCAGCAAGTTTTAATTACATACAAGAATATGTTTTCAGGAGATAAATCTTGTCTAATCCCTTTGATATCTGAGAAATTTATTGCATCTATACATGTACTCCCGTTACGATCTGAAGTATAACAGGAAACTCCAACATACAGTGTTCAATGGTGTGTATCAATTTAAACTAGTGACGTTTCTAACAATGGATTATCATGATTTTAGATTTGAAATGAAATTCTTTTTACTTTCCCAAACCCTACAATATTTGACTACAAAACAACGCAACTTTTTATTTTGTCTGGAATCCAAAATTACTTGTTACAGCTACAACTTTTGATCCTGATTCGACGTCAGGAGTGTTGCCAACAAAGTTGCTGATTCGCGTTCAAAAGCTTTTTACAGAAAATCAGCTTGTTATTTAAGTCATGTTACATCATAAACTTTTATAATGCAGACTGTTGTGATTATTTATAGAATTTTGGGTAATCCTCCTACTTAATCTTTTCACCAGTGAACATAAATAGCTGCAACTTGTTTTGTCTATCCACTCATGCAAAAGTAGATGACAAAGAAAACAAAGAGAAAGTGCCTGCCTATATGCGTTCCCCAAACAGAACGGCAGAAAGTGTCGCTTGTGATCATCATCATCATTTTCTAGCATCTGCACTGAACCAGGTACATATTGTAGCTGCTCAGCCTCTCCAGCCTTCAGTCAGTTTCAGCTTATTGAGCTGAGCACTTGTTGAGCGAAAACGTCCCCATTTCTTTTGGTGGAAGTAAGGATGTGATAGAAACTCTGTTTTTAACATAGCTGAACGCAGTGTGATGCTTTGCATCTGTGCGATTTTCTGATTGAAACGAAGCATTCCTGCTTTGTCTTCTTACTCAATCACTTCTTACTCAACTCGGAACAGTTGTAGGTAAGCTAAATTTTTGATTTTTTACACTGAACCATACTTTGCTGTAAAGAATGGTAATACTGCATTTTTTAAATGAGAATACAAAAGATAAACACGAACGGAATTTATGAATTACTATTGGTAACTATTTAATATCGGCTAAATAAACGCACATTTTAGATTATCACTCACGGTAACAGGAGTTTTGTTAAGCGTCGTATTTTGTAGTTGTAATTTTTTTACCTGTGACGCAAACGCAAACAGGTAAGTTGGTATTTAGTACTAAGAAAGCGTTTACGCAAGTTGCTAGGAATTACCACTAACTGTGAAAATTGCTGAATTTTAACTCTGCAGCAAAAGCTCGCAGATTGGTTTTCCAACTAGATTTACATTGTCCAATTTGTGCACTCGCCGCTTCCACGATTCAATTTCTTGAAAGTTTGAGTTTCACCAATTTGAATAAATTAATTCTTCAACACTTCTCCAAATCCTGTTTAGACATGAAGAAATTATAAAACCGTGTGCAGAAGCTCATGACCTGTCTAAAATCTTTGATGTGAAAATGCAAAACAAAATTCTAGGAAATCGGATATTGCGAATTGGTCGTGAGTTGAGGAATTGTAAAATTAATCTAAGGGAAACTGAGAAACAACATATGCAAAAATAATAGCAGCAGAGAGGTAGCGATGGATTATTTGTCAATGTTGCTGTTTTCGAGAGCTTTACTAATTATTGTTTTCCCTCAATTCCGTGATGTTATCTTTCATGTACCGTTTGAACCAGAAACTAATTATGCCCTAATAACATGAGTACCTTTTAATCAGCGTTCGAATTATTAGTACTGCTTGTTCTACCACTGCGCATTTATCGGAAATTTCGTCAAACCCCACACAAATAATTACAACACTCAATAATACGCAGCATTTTCTGATCCTAATTTATTATTATGGATATAATAGCTTTCAGATATAATACGCTCTTCCCACCAGAAAATTATCCAAGTCAAATTCAGCCATGTGAATCAAAATTTAAATGTATTGCTGTTCACTTTGGACTTGTTTATCAACCAAAAGTTGTTGTAAAAACAAACTGTTATTTAAAACTTAATTGATGCGCTCCTTCTGTTGTGATATCCCATTCACCCACTCACAATGTGCAAGACACTGGAGAGATGTTGCATAACACACGAACGTTCTGTGTACTTGTTTTAGATTTTTACAAGTATGTTCCTCTGTATCCACCTGAATTCACGCTGCTACAATTTTTCAGTAAATTGAGTTTCTAATGAAACCAGTTTTCCGTTTCATGGCGAAGCAGTTTTTATTCAGAACCGAAAACATGCATTGTCAAATTTTTTTTTGTCAAGAGTTGTTTTTCTCATGTTTATTTATTTTTATAAAAGTAAGCAGTAGGCGTAGTACAATAAGCTTGTAACGAGAAAAGGAGGCTGCTAAACAAAAAATCAAGTCTTCTATCATCATCATTTTGTTTCAAACACGCTGAAAAGGAAACGTATTAAGAGTGGTACATCAACAGCTTTCATTCAATTTCGGCCTCGCGAGTCATACACTTTTTGAACGAAAGGTCACTGTCTTTTGGTGAAATTGTATTTGTATGTAGCAAGCTACTGTGCTAATTTGTATGTGTATACACACACTGCGTAGTGTTCTGCAATTTTTGCTCATTTTTATGGATTTGTTTCGTGTCTCACGTCTCTGTCAGAGAAAGCAAGGTCGTTTAGAAAGCCATCTAAGTTTCACAAAACATGCTGACTTCTAATTGAGACAGCATGCAATGACCTTCGCCTTGGCAATCAGTTGCTGAAAAAACTCATATTTACAGAAAAAGGATCGCTTTACTATACTGTTTTACAGTAAGTTTTCCCTTTTCTTGGAAAACGATTGAGTAGACACTGTATTTCCATTGCACGACCCTCACATGTTTATTCAAAGCCTGTTGTAACGAACACGAAATGTAAATAACAACTTCAACCGTTCCATCATCAGCATCGCTTTCTACACAGCAACTGCTTTCTGTTTACTGTAAAGTTTCAGATCTCAATTTCTAGCCCACGCAGCTCTTGAACATATTTTCTCTAGGAAGAAAGCTAATGCATTAGTTTTTTGACTACATATCCAAAGCGCGTATTGCACTCGTCTCCCTGTTTTCTAAGCTGAACTGCAAGTATATTCTTCTTTTGTCACCGATCATGTTGAATGTGATTGTGGTTCTGAATAGGCTTATATTTAATTTAACCGTTCTAGTGCGAGATATTTCATGTTGGAGTTGGTATGGCTTTTTTCATTTTGAAACACACGGGGTATGTTTTTTGTTGTTTTAACAAAGCAGTTTTCTACGACAAACATGAGACTACCAACCAGATAATAGGGGTTTCACTTGTTGTCAGTTATAATCCTTTTTACGTAAAATCCAATACTTAGGATAAAGGCCATTGTTAATGCTAACAAATAGCAGAATATATCACTTTCAGACTCTGTGTAGACTTATTTACCTAAACACTTGTCAAGAGAAAGTCAGGCGTATGGGGAAATCAATAATGTGCCAGACATTTCTTTCACTAGTTTCGAGAAAAACCTTTGAAATGGATAATTGGAATACTATCAATTCCTTTGAAAGTGTTGTCTACTTCTACATTTCCTGGTTTGAGAATCTTGATTGTAATAAAAAAAATTAACGCCAGTTTCAGCTCAACGTTATATACTTCAAAGACACCAGCATTTACATTGCGTCAACCAGCTGGAAAAAATTGGAAGTCCTAAAACGTAGTGTGATTACCACTTTTTTATTTCGATTAGTTGTTGGATTTTCAGTTTCCACTGAAGGTTCCAGCGATGTTCGTAAAATTGACAATAAGTGACGGCGAAGTTACTGACTTCAATAATTTAATACGAATGCTGCTACTCGATTTCGAGCTTCTGCATTATGAGCATTTAATCCAAGGGCGAGCACGTGTTCCACTATAAAAAAATTTAATTGTATCACTAAACCTTGTCCTACATCACGAGATTGGTGTCTTTTTAAAGAAAGAGGAAATCACTTACGCGGTTTTTACTATTCCTGATATTTTATGCAGAACACTTAGGTTGTCTTCAGTATCTGTAGCCGTTGGATATTTTTTTAAACTTTGTTTTTAGTTTATCTGATATTCCACCAGTTCCATAAATTCACGTAATTAAACATAAAGTACAGGGTCACAGTTGTTTTTAACCTTATTCATTTCGTCCGCAGTCTACAATGTTTTTTAGTCCCTAAATATCAAATAAATCGTAATAAATATCAGTCGTCAGGATTAAAATCGAAGGCATCGTTTTGTATTATATTTAAAGCACGGCGTAACATATTATTATTACCTTTCTCATCTAATTTAATATGCTGTTTTCACTCTTTTTCACGAAATATCTTTTGCAGACACTCGAAAGCGGGTATTATTATGATGCAAAGTTCAACGAAAGAAGCTCTTGAGAGTAAAGCTCAATGACGGTGATAATTATAATGGTGTCGCAATTTTGCCACTTGATGTTTTCAGCAACAGATTGACATACTTTCCTTCTCCCTGCAGACTTTTTCTATAAGATTACTTCTGCGAGTGTCATTACGCAATATATTTTGTTTCTCAGCGTAATTGTACATGCTACATCCTAAAATAAACCCTTACTTGTTTGGAATTGACGTATAACCGAATGTCACTGCTTGCAGCAGTCGATCTTCTTTCCCTGAACGCAAAGCAAGAAAAGGAGAAGTAATATGCACGAGAGGATTTAATTTAGGATTATCGTAATTCCCCACTTGGGTACAAGCGTATGGAAGGCAAATTGCTCTAAATTGAGTCTGTCGAGTAAAGCCCTTGTTGGAGTAAGAGGTAGCCTGTTTCCTGAAGCTGGATTAGTGCAAAAACACAAAAAATGTTCTTTTATGTAATACAGTATCTTGTTTCCAATATAATTTATCCATATGTTCACTTTTAAGTAAAACGTTCTCCAACAGGCAATACAGTATGGTGTGTCGCAATTTAACCCAATTATTTTTCGTTTACATTTGAAAGGCACACGATATGATTGAAATAGTAACTTAGCAAGAACCTTAGTTTTCTTATAGTGTTCACGCTGGAGATCTATTTGTAAATAGGACGAGTCACTCTCGACTCAAGTAGGTGAAAGTTGCGCTTTCACTAATTGAATTGAATTCTGTGTGGGAGTTTTCTTTCCAGTTCCCCAGTGATTATAATAAATACACATGCTTGTGATAGAATATTCATAACATCTGCTTTCGTTCACATTTTAATATCTGGTATAGTTAATGCCTGGTTTTTGTACAAATTGTGTTTGCCACATATCTTTAAAATACGGATAAACCGTTTCCTTTGAAGACAAAAACAGGGTGGTACAAAAATACTTGGATATGAAGTACGTAATTTCATATTAGAGTCCTTTGACATCCAAAGATTCCGAGGATCTTTTTCTACTCCGCTGTTTTTAAATAGTTCCTCCTGAATATAATTCTGACATCACGACTCCTGAGTACCAGTTTGTGAATTGTTTTTCTTTGCAATCCCAATGCTGTGTATTTCTTTTCAAGTGTGGTATGTTACACATTTTTTAGAAAATTCCAACATGTTAAAAACATAAATTAAACTCAGCAGTTCTAGACAAGTCAAAGAATCAAGCATTTGCACTGTGTGTGTCAACAAGTTCGAAGCTGAAAACAATTAGGAATCCTAAAATTGTCAATAGTTAAATTATCGTATCCCGTTGTTTGGATTGAAAGTCGATAATGTTTTTAATAAATTAATAGAATAAACTAACACATTTCATATTATCGATGTTATTTCTGATTTTCTCAAACGTTTTTCATGAGCTGATGTTAGGTTTTTATTACTCCAAAACTTACGAGCATATTTGCACATGCTGTTTTCCACATTGTAACGTGACACTTGCAGATTTAATATCCACCAGAGTGACGCAACTTACAACAGCTCTTTATCTTATGTTCTTTAAACACAGAGGAAAACAGAGACGACTGTGACATGGGAGCATTTCTTATGGAATTATCATACTGCTCCAATTATCCAGAAAGATGTTAAAGTAAAATTGCGCTCCTCATATTTCTTTAATCTGCCACCTTTGAGTTGAACAACGTTTCCTGAAGCTTGGTATCTAGCAACATGATATCTTTAGCCAGGTGTTGTGGTTTTATATATCGTATTACAGTGTTTAGTTTCCGCATGCTGCATTTGTGGTCCAAATGTTCAATGTGGGGCTTCTGTTCTGTTAAGATGAAGTATCATATTTCGTTGTTTGAAAAGGAACAGCATCTTCCTGGTTAAGTTTCTGTCAACCTAATGTTTTTAGATGGAGGGAATCAGGGTGATTAAGATAATAAATGTAGATGATGAGCATCTACATTTATATATTGGACAAATCTTCCCGTAATAATTACTTGGGTTTGAATGGGTGAAAAAATTAAACCAAAATCCAAGAGATAATCTTCAATCTTTTTGTCAAGGCATTTCAGCCTACAGGGCTGGAAGCTTTTTGATAAGAGCCTGACGCATCGCAAAACCAAATGATTGCAGCAAGTCTTTTTACAAAGTGTTGTGTGCTGTGTTTTGGGATTTTAGTCAGATTAATGCGAATCTTTTTAATAAATCTGCTTAAGGTGCAGATATTATATGCATCAGTAAAAAAATTCACAAATTTTTGAGCCAAATGAAAAAGCACCAATGTCAGTCTATCTTCTGAGAATATGATTCAGCCGACATTACTCCTGCGTATCACTTTGTGAATTGCTTTTCTGTGTAAAACCAATTTTGTAAACACTCTATTTTTTATAAAGACACTTTCTCTGAAGAGCTGTTGTACACAAACCCCATTTTCAAATTGTGATAAAGTATCAAATGCGTTTATTTTTAGAAATTTCAATTGCACGGTATCGTAGTGAAAACTTGAGTTTTCCGCCTTTTGGGTAGCACACTTGACATTTGTTGGCTCGAAGTTCTCCCAGGTGGAAATTTCATTAGGTTAAATTGCTCCAGCTTTTTGGATTTGGTTTAGTTTGCCGTTACAAGAAAACTGAAAAGATGGAACAGATTTGTTCAGAAAAAGATGTGTTTTTTCGATGATATGGAGAAGGATTATTTTACAGAACGATCCTTTTGTACATAAGGGATTGCCCTGTTTTTTTGGATACATTTTATATACCATCAAAATCAATTTCCAATTCTACTTTCAGGGGCTCTTACGACTTCAAAGAAACAAGCATTCAACTTGTGCTGTCAATCTACACGTTGAAAAGGATTGAAAATAGAAAAACTGAATAGCGTTTTGGCTTACAGATAAATTGCTTTCCGTATCCGACACCATCTGATCAAATTCACTGATCTGAACAATTCATCAATGATATGGGATGTGACATCTTGCTTAATACAAATTCATGTAACTTACCAAGTGTTACGACAATTTTGTCGTCTTCTATTACTGATCAAATTGTAAATGGATTTTAATACAAGTCGCAAATATAAGATGCTGCAACCTCAGAAACGCTTTTATGGGTATTTAATCAGTCGTCTGGTTTGTAACCAAATGCAACGTTTCTCTTGGTTGTGGTAACAAACCAATATAATTTAAATTGTGACGTTAAATTATTGCATCTTCCCACGCAGTCTAGCTCAATAGCTGAAAGACAAGATGTAGCATGGAATTCTTGTATTTACATGCTTTTGTGAATGGATTTTACTGCATCACTGGCTTTCTGTTGAAACCAATATTGGTTTTCAAGTTAACACAGTATGTTCGTATCGATGCATTCGTTTGAATTTTATTAAAAACTCTTCTTTCCAGACGTTCTCAATCTTCTTTTCCTTTTTCTGCAATACAAAACGAGATAGCTGGCATACAAGCTTTTAATTAGCATCATGTTGTGTTTGCAGCCATTAAAAATAGGTCCCACTATTACCCATGGGAACTGGGTTGGCTCCTAGACCTTTTCAGTTGCCCTTAATAATTTAATGCCAACGTTTGAATGTTAAGTTATTTCATGCGCTACGTCCAATCGAACTCTAACAAGTAATGTTCAACGAAGCATATTAATAAATTTTGGTTTAAACTTAGACATGATATTAGTAACAAAAAATCACGAAAATCAACAGCCTTTGCAATGTATTTGCTCTCATAGTTTAACGAAGAAATGAAGCCGTTCCACATGAAAGGTCAATTCAATTTTTATAATGTTCTTTTGTGCGCGCACGAAAAAGAAACAAATTGTGGTTGCTATAAAGTACCACCAGCTTTTAGTCAGCTTTAGCCGATAGAGCTTTTCCATTTGTTTATATATGTCTCAGATAACCCTTTGAAAAGCTTTTTGATTTAGACACGGAAATGAATGCTGTGTCCGAAAAATTGATACTTTCTCCTAGTCAAAGGTTTCGATACCCTGTCATGCAATTAATTCCCTCTTTGTGTTGAATTTAATAAGTGTTCTTGTTACTAAAAACGCAGAAAAAATGTCCTAAAATATTAAAGCAGCCTAAAGGCAGTAATAAAGTTATAATATTTATTCAAATGAAAAGTACTTCCCTTCTTCAGGTGCAAAAAAAGGAGAAAGTTTTTTCTGCTTTCTGATTAGAATATTTCATTACGAAATGCTAGTAGTATAGTCATACCCATTCCAATTCTTAATTTATTTGGCACGAACTAAAATACTGTGTGCGAAACATTATTCTTCTCCCTTTATTCAATCACTCATGAATTCCATGTTGATAATTTTATCATTAGTCGACATTATAATTGTTCATTTTAAAATTTAAAATCATGGAAGTATAAAAACCAGAAGTGCAACTAAATGACTGTACAAACTGCGTCATTCGAAATGGTGGGACCGTATCCAATTCCGAATTTCTTTGAAATGAAATCGTTTATTACAAACCTACTTGCTCCACCGTATGCAGTTTCTTTTTAAATTTTTGACGTTTCTAAATAAACTGGTTTATACGTTTGTTCATGACATATTCATACTAAAATCACGCTCTTACAAGTTCGAAAAAAGCTGGAGGGGAAGATAAATTTGTGAGAAAATTAGAATTTTATAGCTGTATTTAAACTGAAAACTGAAAATATGTCTAGGAAAAATTACAAAAATTCCATTAGGGAATACGTCACTCGTCATACTTTTCATTTATATTGGAAATTGGATTTAAAATTCAACGAAAAGAAGCTTCCGCATTTTGAACGAAGCGCGTCTGCGGAAACCAATAAATTATTACATTCTCGCCGTTTGCATTTCTTTTCAGTTTATGCCTTTCATAAAACAAGGAACAAATTAATTACGTTGTTCTTATAGGAACTTCGACGTCATTGAGTTCTCTTTTTAAATTTATGACGTTTCTATAAAAAACCAAGGTCGACTTGATAAATATCCGGTTTCAAAAACACTCTTTGTTTCTAACCCCCTGCAAGGCTAAAGTAGTCACTTTGGAACAGTGCACTGTTCCACAGTGGCAGCGTCAGAATGTGTAAATCCTCTGTTTAACGGAATATCGATTTGTAAATTTCAGCTTATTTTCTACAAGAATGCTTGCAACAAAACACCGTATTATGGAACGAACTAAATGTGATATTGTCCTCTTTTTTTTTGGATATATGTTATGTACAGAGAATTGAATTTCAAATTCAATCCCAGGAAAATTGAAAACTTCAAAGAAGCAAGGAGTTACTTCATGTAAGCAAGCTCGAAACTGAAAACAATTGGAAATGCTTGAGGTACTTGCTGAGAGAAAAATTGCAATTTCTATTCAATACTTTTGTGACATGGGGTTTTGCTTCTATTTTCCTTTAATTTTATTGAGTTGTCAAAAAAGGGTAACTCAAGCTCCAGAGATAGCTGCAAATTTGTCCTTGTGATGTTCATTAATCCGAATAAGTTATATATTTCGTTTAATAAAACACAGGGAATGTAATCTGGCTTAACAACTTTCTTTGATTAAAGCAACTGGTGTCGAATGGTTCCGTAATATTTTTACTGTTGTGTTTTATTAAAATAAAACGCTCACGTCATAATGTGAATAGTCTGGCTTTTAACACGCTAGAACACGTGTGCCTTTCATAACATTATAAAAGAAGGTAGAAATTAGTACTTTGTTTTTTGGTGCAAAAATTACAAAGTTTATCGCCTTACAATAATATTACGAGTCAATTAACTCAAATTGTAAATCAAACTTTGGAAAGAAGAATTATTGTTCAAGATGAGATTGCTCAATGTTTTGTTGTCAGTATCCTACCCTATTTTCCTACAAAATTGTAGCCCTACTCTAACCTGCATCGTGACCGTAAATATAATTTTTACCGCGAAAAAAACAAGGGCCATAAATAAAATAAGGAACATGGGACTTGAGAGCGCCCAATATAGTCTTTCTCCCTTGCCTTACTTGCTTACAATCCGAATTTTGCGAAGCCTCTGGGCTTCACAGTACGAGATTGAATGAAGGACGCCATCGCAATTCTGAAAGCCTGAATCTGTTTAAACGCAGCTGAAACTTTTAGCAGAATTAGGAAAAATTGTAGAAATGAAGATTTGCAAACTCACATTTAGTTTATGCCTGGAAAGACAATAGGGCAACATACGAACCTGTGGGACGTTAAGAAACCAAAGTTTTTAAACTCGCAAAATTCGCTCGTCGTTAGTAAATAACAAATGCGACTTACTAATGGTGAACGTAATGAACGACGTGTAATTAGTATTTACGAGGGCATTATTTTGTAATGATTTTTTTATGAGCAAAACCCCGTACTAATATCAGATTGCACAAGATTAAAGGTCTGCGAAGCTAGGGGATATTATGAATTTGATTTGATTTATTTAGTTAAAAACAATAATTGGGCCAAATATGTTTTTAAGCATTACTACTTTCAGAAAAACAAAGTTTTTAAATAAGACTTGAATGAATAAAAATTTTGAAAATAAAGTTGAGGGATCGATTAGTCAAATCCAGTTTTCCAGAGGCCATTGCAGAGTCCAATTATTTACCAGAGACACCTACTTTCCGATACGTCCACTGACGTCGTCGTCATTTGGGGTTGGGGGAGATTTCTGAAACCAAAAATTATGAAATTAGGAAACATTCGGATACATGTTTAATTTTATGGTGTTGGGAATAGCTTACGTCTCCGAATGCCATTGCGATAATGGCAGCAAAGACAGTGACAATCGCCTTGATATTCATCCTGGATGATCCTGGTTGCTGTTGGCTGGTAAGAGTTGGAAGTTCTTGTGGCTCCTGAGTTAGGTGGATTGATTCTGATGATTGAGTCCAGAAATGACCCTCCTTTTAAACGCTTGACTATGTAATTAATTTAACAAAACCCAGACATAATTAGTGGCTTACGTAAAGCTACAGACGCATTAATTTGGCAATTGCTATAAGAGGTTCATTAAAATTGCCTAATGTACTGCCGTAATGGGCGATGTCATTAGTTAAATTACGGAATGATATAAGAACCTGACTTACGAAATATCATTTGGAAATTTCAAATTGCTGCTGTGGGTAGTTTGCATATCACTGGTGTAAGTGGGTTTTCAAAATGTGTCATCAATAAGCATCAGTTGATTCAAATTATTGGAATTTTTAAAATTCAAAAGCCTGCGGTGACGGATGGGACAGGTACGACGCAAAAAAGTGTCTTCAATTGCGTCATCAATACGCGTCATCAATGCGCATCAATTGAGTCATTTTGAGCTTAATAATATCAATGGCAGTGAACGCACCAATTGAAATGAATGTTCTCTGTCTAAAAAATGAGCAATTAATGCCACACCCAGCATGACAAGTCAATATTATAGCTAGACGTCTGCAAAACCATCTTATATTTTAAAATTGAAAAACCTGCGGTGATCTCTACCTGCACTATAAACACTTTTTCGAGGGGACTGAATAATGACCAAAAGTCTATCTGAATCCAAATTTTTTGGAGGAAGAAGTTCGGGGTTTTCTGACTCGGATCGTATGGAGTAACTCCCAGTGTACCAGGAAAAAAATTAACAAAACATTTCAGACACAAATTGTTCGAAATTTTATTAAAAAACTACCGTAAACCTATGATTTGGGAACCTTTTATTAATTACATCAGTTAGTGTTCATTTACATTTGTGGCCACCCCATACACATGAAACTACAAGCTCTTATGCATATAATGCCGTTGGAATCAAAGCTGTAAGTAATACGCCACTATTTTTAATTAATTAATTAAGATGACAGATTTTCAGATTATCGTCGAGCAGAGATGTATAATCCAGTACCAATTTCTGACGGTCTGCACTAAAGTCTTTAATAATAATAATTATGACAAGGATAATAATAATTATAATGATAATAACAATGATTATAATCAAATAATAACTAACGTCATGGAAAAATGCCTTATTACATTCGCTATTCAGAAATTGGCACTGGATTGTACATCTCTGCTCGCCGAAAATCCAAAAATGGCCATCTTAAATAATTAATTAAAAATAGTGGCGTATTACTTACAGCTTTGGTTCCAACGGCATTATATGCATAAGAGCTTGTAGTTTCATGTGTATGCGGTGGCCACAAATGTAAATGAACACTAACTGATGTAATTAATAAAAGGTTCCCAAATCAAAGGTTTACGGTAGTTTTTTAATAAAACTTCGAACAATTTGTGTCTGAAATGTTTTGTTGATTTTTTCCTGGTACACTGGGAGTTACTCCATACGATCCGAGTCAGAAAACCCCGAATTTCTTCCTCCCAAAAATTTGGATTCAGATTGACTTTTGGTCATTATTCAGTCCCCTCGAAAAAGTGTTTACAGTGCAGGTAGAGATCACCGCAGATTTTTCAATTTTAAAATATAAGATGGTTTTGCAGACGTCTGGCTATAATATTGACTTGTCATGCTGGGTGTGGCATTAATTGCTCATTTTTTTAGACAGAGAACATTCATTTTAATTGGTGCGTTCACTGCCATAATTAGCCTTGATATTATTAAGCTCGAAATGACTCAATTGATGCGCATTGATGACGCGTATCGATGACGGAATTGAAGACACTTTTTTGCGTCGTCTGTCCCATCCGTCACCGCAGGCTTTTGAATTTTAAAAATTCAAATAATTTGAATCAACTGATGCTTATTGATGACGCGTTTCGAAAACCCATTTACACCAGTGACATGCAAACTACCCAAAGCAGCAATGTGCCTGCAGTCACACGGGATGCAAAATCATCATATCACCTCAGACCATGCCTTAAAGGGGAGCTCATAGTTTTTATATGCAGAACAGCAACCACAACTTTTAAAGAGCCTTCCTGTGCAGTCACTGAAAACCCATATTTTGTGCAGCAGCAACATCAACCGCTTTCACGCAAGGTCAACATGTTAAGACAGAATTAAAACGGGAATTTTGCATTGCTTGCCATTGTTGGAGTTATCCGTAATTAACCCAAACGTTCTCTCGAATTTCAAACATTCTTACACAGCAAAAAATGGTGTAGAAAATTATTCGAAACTAAAAGCATTTCATTGTGCAATTGCATCCTCGTTGTGTTATCCTCCTTTTAAAAGTAAATTCATTTGAAAAAGTTTTATTTGCAACAAAATTCTACAATGCCAAATTAAATTGATGCCTAATTTTTCACATTGGTTGTGTGCCATACATTCTGTACCTTTATATTTTTCAGTTTCTGGCTTAGTTTAAAAAATTCTACCTCTAATCACGTATGTAAACAATGGGTATGGGTAAAACCTACGTATCTAACAATGGAAATTGCAACACAATAAACTACCAAGTAACGCTCAAAATGCTGTTGAAATTTACCCCAACTGTTTCATTAAATAGAGTACTTTACGTGTTGAATTTTGACGACACGTACTTTTACAAACTATTCAACATTCGTCGTAGCAAACTACCGAAGTGTTTGACATTTGAAAACTACATAGAACCTACACGTTTCGTCAGCTACTTTAACTTCACGCTAATTTGTTAATCATAAAATGTTTCTACTTGTTTACAAATGGGATATTGGCTGATAAATATGTCAAACTCGTATTCTTCCTAATAAACTAAGTTTCGTGACTTGTAAGTTTGCACTTTCTTTTATGGAATGGCTTAGTATGTTACCTTTGAAGTTACGGAAGTCAGACTTGAAATAGCTTGAAGTATTTATTTCAATTGCATCATCAACTCAGGTAATTTAGTCATCTTTGAAGAGAACTTCCTGCCAATTAGGTGATAAGGAAACATGTCATTGTATAAAATAGAATTATTTCTTTATTCGAGTTCTTTCCATGAATCTTGGTGCAATTACCTTTTGCAAGAAAATTTGTAAATGAAATTTCTGGAGCGCTAATAATATTAGTTTTATATTATTTAATTTTGGGCCGTTTTCCAATTTAAATTGTATTGAACCCCATTAAAACTAAGGTATCTATTTTGGGCCGGCAGTTACCATATAAGCATAGCAATAGTGACTTATCAGCGACCAAAATGCATTTTTGGAGGTGGCTAAATTCCTCATACCACCTGGATTAGTCTCTCCACCTCTACCTTACCACCTCTACATGTCGTGATTACTATTAGCCACCTCCCAACCACCTTAAAATACATACGTTGACTTATAACCACCTACATAATATTATTTTTACCAGAGTTGGGAAATAAAATCAGGGATGGTAATTATCCATGGATAGTGGTAAAAATGGATAAAAAGGAGAAAAATGTACCTAAATCCTATTGTTAAGGATACAAAAGTAACTTCATCTGCTACACAGTATACCGCAAAAAAACATGGTATCTTTTAGAGCAATTCATCAATAACAGTTTGTCCTTGTTATATAGGCTATTATAAGATAATTGTTTAAATAACGTCAGTTTGGATTATAACTGATGATTAACCTAATCAAATCTCAAAGTTGAAAATAACGGG
Organism: Orchesella cincta; assembly: GCA_001718145.1. Classification (NCBI taxonomy): domain Eukaryota; kingdom Metazoa; phylum Arthropoda; class Collembola; order Entomobryomorpha; family Orchesellidae; genus Orchesella; species Orchesella cincta. The sequence continues at coordinate 55,044 of LJIJ01001080.1, forward strand.
TGTGGGCGACGCGTAGCACGCCTAACGAGCGACGCGAAGAAGTCAGATGGTTGGCAGGGTTTAGCAACAAGCCGCCCGTTATATACGGACGTGATAGGAGGTAAGTAGGTCACCAAAAAAGGTGACTTCTGAGACCTTGAGTTTTATGCAGTTATAATTTATAACTGTCTTGAATTAGCTAATGCTACATAGTTATTTCAGTTTTATTGAACGATTAAGTTAATGCATCTCTTAAAGGGCAGAAATTCCCCAAAATGATATCATGTGACAGTCTTGTGATTTATCGTGACATAATTCAAAAATATCAGACCCTTTTAGCTCGTTATTTCAAAAATGTCAGACAAACATGTATGCGATGCATGTCACCATGTTACTATCACCATGTGAAATTAAGCTTACCCCGTTGACCCCATTTGAACCGCACCCACCGGTTATTATCATATCTGTTTTTAGATCCAATGCGTGCTAAATCGGTCATTCATAAAATTCAGAAGCCTGTATTGGCTAAATCTGCCATTTCAAAAAATAAAAGTTATTTCGTGCCAAATTGGCTACTTAAAAAATTCATAGGCCAATACCTATTAAATCGACAAATTCTACAAATAATAAACTATTTTGTTTTTTCTACATAAGAAATGCCAATGCCGGTCAAATCGATCTTTACTGATTTAATACTTTATTACTAGTTAGCCAATACTTCATTAATCGGTTTTTTCTGATTAAAATGCATACAAACTGGCCATTACTACGATTAAAAGTTTGACATTAGCTAAATCGGTCGTTTCTAATTAACAAGTCAATAAACTGGTCCTACCAATGAAAACTCGATTCTTGCTAAAACTGCAATTTTTAAAAATAAAAATAAAAAGCAAATGCAAGATAAATCAGTATTTTAATAAGGAATTTTTTAAAGAATAAAATTCGAATATTTTAATTAGAAATTCGAATATTGGTAATTTCTACAAATAAAATTCAAATATTGGATTTCTACAAATAAAATTCGAATATTGGTTAATTATTTCTACAAATAAAAATTCGAAATATTAGCAATTCGATTATTTCTACCAATAAAATCCCAATGTTGGCTAGTTCAGGGATTTCTACCAATAAAATCCCAATGTTGGCTAGTTCAGGGATTTCTACCAATAAAATCCCAATGTTGGCTAGTTCAGGGATTTTTACCCATACAAATCCAATATTTACAAATTCGGTGATTTCTGCAGAAAATATCAATACTGGCTAATTCAGTGATATCTACAAATAAAATCCCATTATTAGCCGCTTTTACAATTAAAAAGCCAATATTAGGAAATTCGATTATTTTTGCCAATAAAATCTCAATATTAGCCGTTTCTGCAATTATAAAGACAATATCCGATATAATATCCGAATATTAGCCGTGTCTACTATTATAACCCTCGCTACCTACCTAAGTTGGTAATTTCTGTAATTAGGTGTCTGATAAGAGTCGGCTGTAACTAAATTCGTATTTTTTAGTTATTTCTACCGACAAAAGTCCAATATGAGTCGATGTTTAAAAATATTGGTCATTTTTGCCATACGAGTTCAAGATTTTGAATATTGGATCTTTCTAACAAAAGAGCAATGTTCGATCTCGAACGCGATGGCTGGCGAACTAGTTTGAATCTAATTCAATGCACAGAGCTGCGTGGTAACCACTGAAGGTATTTTTATGGCATTCTCTTTGACATTCTTTGAAATCGTCAGGGTCCTTATGCAAATCTGGGCTACAGTGAAATTGATCTTATGAGAGTAGAGACTTTGATGTACCGTGTATTATGCAAAATATGATGTTGTGCAAAGTGGTTTACGTAATTCATTTTCAAGAATCGATTTTACCTTTCAGTGAAAAAATCGTTACAATGACCAACTTTGAAGGCACCTAGACTCCGTTTGCAAAACTGCGCAGCGATGGGACAGATTACAAGTTGAAGCCCATACGTTTTTACACGATATGAGGAAAAAGTATCACTGAGCAACTTTGCAAACCCACTCTGCCATCCATTTTAGCAATCATAGTATAACCCAATAGGAATCGTTAATACTTGGTAACTGTATAGACTGGAATGAGCCCACCTGGAGCTTTTTTCAGACCTACAGACTGGCAAAACTGGTAATAAATGAAACAACAAGGTTTCAGTTTACCGGATATACAGAAAGTTATTTTGCACAAAACGGTTTATCCGTTTTCCATGTATGATAAGGTTCCCCCTTCCCAAAAAAGTCGAACAACGTTGTTTAGAAACGTCCAACTTTGAAGCCACGTGGAGTCCGTTTGCAGCATTGCGCAGTGATGGGACCAGTACCAAAATGTAGGTCTGGCGTTTCTACACCAGGTGTGAAAATTCCATCACTGCGCAATGTTGCAAACGCCCTCCAGGCCACTTTGAAGTTACCGGCCCAAAACGCTTAGGTTACCGTATAGGTTTTTTGAGCAAAAAAATGCCCATCTGGTTCTATCGCTGATTTCGAAATTTTTACAAATTGTGTTGTCAGAAGCAATAAAAAACTGTAACGCATAGTGACGAATTCTTTCAGAATTTCTATATGCCTTTACTTGCTTTATATATATAGTTTAAATTGCTATTGCTGTCCAATTAATTTTGATTATATTATATTATATGGCGAATTGCCCATATAATAAAAAATATTATCATAAAATTATTTTTTGAGCTTTTCGTTGAGTACATTAATTAATGCCAGGTTAGTGACAAGCATTCCATATTTATCGCAAAAGTTCTGTCTCTTGATAGTGCTCATCAGTTAGAAACGGATGCTAAAAATTCATTAAAGGAAAATAATGACATGAATATTCTGCAGCCCGAGGAAGTACTGAAATCAGCGATAGAA